>WOGN01002968.1:0-15170 GCA_015342105.1 Leptinotarsa texana
AATATGATATACAGGGTATCACAAAGTGAAGAGTGACACATTGTGTCAATCAAATCTAGTTATAAACTCAAGAAACACCACTCCTATTCCAATCATTTTCCTTACATTCCTTGTATCGCGGTATAGGCAGACACAATCACAATTCCCAGATTCAATTTTTCCGCCCTATCAATATCGCTTGCCTTTTGTTTTCCCATATATCCCTCTGTGACCTCCACGTATTTCTGTTTTATTCGGAACGACCACTTTATCTAAACCATCTATCTAAGTCTGGCTGGACGGGCTCCAATTTCAAAAATTGAATAAATCAAATTTATTGCGGACCCGAAACAAAACAGTTTGATAAACGTGTATGACACACCGAGCAGTTCTACGGAATAGCGAATAGTTGTGTTTATTCAGGTATTTGATGTATTCGTTGTGGTCTGTTTTTCTTTTGAGACTGACCAGTATATAGACAGGAGTAATTTATTCTACAGAGGCATAGCATATTTTCACTTCCGAAATCCCTTGAGAGAAACTTTTATTTTTTGCATCGCTAAAAGTTTTCAACTAAAAATAAAAAAAAACAAAAATTTGTATTCATATACATTATTTTTGCCAGTATTGACAACTGATTATACATCTTCTCCGGAGCATTTCAGCAAGCGCTTGAGAGACTTGACGAAGGTTTGAATATTACTTTTCCCCGTTATTTCAACACCTCGGCACATGTTTCGATCAACAAGTGATCATCTTCAAGAGGAAGGTCAAAACTCAGTTTTGATCATCTTCACGAGGAAGATGATCACTTGGTGATCGAAACACGTGTCGAGGTGTTAAAATAATGTTTTGGTGTTGGGGTAAAACTCCAGTAATATTCATTATTACACCAAAGGTTCTAAACAGTGCATTACAAATTGACGAAGTTTTATTGTTATAAATTAAGAAGGATATATTCTTAGGAGATATTATTTGTGATAAAGCAAGATTTTGACTCTCTACTTCTTTCTCCACCTCCATACAAAAAAGGAAGCAATCAATTTCAAAGAGGTAACTCTATGTGAAGATATGTAGATCATAAGTTTGACAACCCCGGTATTTTCAATAATCTTCGGTGTTGAATTTTTATGGTTGGCACCCCTGTTCATTCAATTACCTCCCTATCCACCTTACCTAGAAACCCTATATAACCACGTTTTTAGATTTCAAATGTATTAGTTAGTTTTTATACTTGATCTGTATAAAAATCTGTTTTTCCGTTAACCAGCTGTCGCACTCCTACGAACGATAACCCTACGAAACTTGTGCGAGCTAAGGACTAACGAGGTCTTACCTTCAAACATGTGACTCCTAACACGGGTTCGACGATAGCGAGTGAAAATCGAGCGTTCTGCCTGCAGCTTGAACCATCGACTCACAGATCGGTCGATTTGAGTGAGCAAACCAGCCACGTCGAACCGCCCGGTTACTAACCGACCGACGAATGGGATGAAACTCGAAGCCGGTCGTAAAATAACTAGTGTTAATTACAAAAAATAACATTGAATCATACAAAAACACTTTTCAATTGTTGTTGCACCAGAAAGGATGCAATGACCCAAGATTGACAGCCTTCTTCATTTTGCGGTCAAGATTTCTGCTGTTAAACGACAAGTCGTTGTCATCTTGAAGTTTGACAGTATTGAAAGTATCGTTCCAACAACGATTCCAATAATAAGAACAACCAAATTAACAAAGTGACATGGTGAAGTCGGCCGAGCTTGAAGGAAAAATATCGGAACTGAAAACTCCAAGACGAATATGGTAGGAATTTGAATCAGTCTTACTATAGTACATTCGGTATTGTGTGAAAATAAAAGAAATTCAAGAATGCAAACATGACGGTACATTAAAAAAAAGGAACATAGTCATCTCAAGCAAATGGCAGTGCATTTCATCTACAAAGTCATAGACATATTTCTACTCGTTATGATTCTTGAGAATGCCGCTAAGGAGCCATTAAAATAGTGACATGTGACAAAGAACTTCAAAAGAGGCGGCAGACGCTGTTATATTGAGTTAAATTTCATGTCAACATGCGTCAAGCTGGAGGTATTATTGTAAATTTTCCGTTGATATAATGTGTATGATGCGAAGATAATTAAAATATCGTGAAAACTAATTTTATTCGATGATTTTATTTGGAGCAGGATAATTTGTATTTGAAATAGTATTTTATTTAGGACTGTTACCTTGTACAGATCTATAAAATAGTCAGAATATCAAATTCAGAAATGAATACAAATGTAGAAAGGGCAAAAAATTAGTGCATTTGATAAATAATGTTTTTGAAAAAAAATCCAATTTGTCAGTAACTTCAATTTATTAAATTTCGTATATCATCGGTTAACGTTTCGAAGACTATCCATTTTTTTCATCCTACCTATTTGAACCGAAATTTGTAGTTATAATTCGTATTTTGAAGAAAATGAATTTGATATTATCGTCATTAAGATATGCAACCTCCTGCTGCCGGTGAAGATGTGCATCGGCAGCCGATGTTCTGGAATCCAAATGAAATGACGAGACAAGTGTGCTGTCGTTAGCATAGCAATAAATTGGATTCTTGTTTTTTCCAGTAAGTTATTGATATATAATGAAAAAAGGTTGGAGAGCCATACACCAAAATAATCCGTTTGGCTAGCAAACCACATGCCAATACCAATCAAGCGCAATAGCTCTTGACTTTCCAAGTTTCTCGATTGCGTTATTCCAAATATGGATGACATGCGATAGAAGGTCGCCTGTTGGTCTTTAATTCCGAAAGCCATATTGATGATCGTTCAAGATGTTGAAGTCTTCCAACTATTTGAGGATATGGTGGTTCACCACTTTCTTCATGATTTTTGATATCAATAATAGCAAAGCGACTGATCTATAGTTATTTAGAGGAGTTTTCCTGCCCTTCGTGGGAATAGGTCAGTGTTTCTCAAAGTGTGCGCCGCAGCGCCCTAGGGCAAGGGTCAGTCAAAAGGTACAACGTTTCACAACATAGATAACTGAGAGTAATGGTAATACGTTGGTACCTATCAATAAAAATCCTCTGAGAATATGATAATATCGGTAATTGCAAAATGCAATCCGTTCAGACAGCCACCTACCTACTTTCATTAATTAAATATATAGGGTAGTCTTTACGTTCGGAGCGCCGCGATGACCTTCAAAAACATAAGGGAGCCGTGAATTCAAAAAGTTTCAGAAACACTAGAATAGGCTGACCGCAAATAATCTTCCAACAAGAAAGAAAAACCCATTTCTTGTAAGACAGGTTGAAAAGTCTGCAAAATACTGGTGCGAGTTCATTTGCGAACTTTTGAAGTACGATGACAGGCACTTCATCAGTACCAGAAGCCTTGTTGATATGGAGCTGTTTCAAAATTGGTCTGACTGTAAAGTTCTGATTAACAGCTTCAGCTGCCGACCAGAAGGATCTGAACCCGTTGGGTTCAGATCCTTCTGGTCGGCTTCATTTATCCTAAGTTTACAGCTGTTGCGAGCATCAATAAACCTACTTCGGTTTTCGGCACTTAGATTTTTGCGCCACTGCCGATAGGTTAGATTTTTGGAGTTGACAGCTTGCTCGCAATTTTTGTTGAACCAAGGTGTGCCGTTAGGAAGTCGTTTAATTGAAAAAGGAATATATCCATCCATGAATGATAGAATAACTTCCGTGACTTCAGAAGCACAAGTTGATGGTTCTTCAGAGCTGAAACAAACATCTAGCGAGGGGAAATTTCGGAAATATTCTTGAAGATCCTTCCATTCGGTTGATCTGCAGTGCCAAACTTTGCGCGACTTAGATTGTTCCCCAACATTTGTCGGTAATTCACTCAACACTGAAATGAGTTTATGGTCAGAAGATCCCAATGGAGACCTCACGGTGACTGTAAATTTCTGGATTGGTTGTTAGGTATAAGGAATCCTGGTTGGCCCATTTATATATTAAATATAGAGATATCTATCTGAATAATTCTAACATCACATGTTTTGATTGACGTACTTATCAGCACGAATTGGAAATTCATGAGAAAATACTATTCGATTGTCAATTTTCCGGAAATTTATTTGCTTTCCCATATTTTCAAACATTCCATGAATCCAAATCATCAAATCCAATTTGAATTGTAATGAATTTCCAGCGCGCCATGGAAATAATTTTCGATTAGTACTGCAGCGCGATCAGTTTTTTCTCGACCAGACACCAATAATAATTTGTTGTTGTCGAATTGAATCGGATTCAATTGCTCCTTGATTTATGCGTTCGAGGGTGAATGCTTCACTATCATTGGTAAACGGATTGGCTGCGATATCGACGGTTTGTGCAAATGGACGTGTTTACTTGTTAATGCGAGCCTTTATCAATTTGTAACTATTACGCTTAGCATCGTGTCATTAGAGGTGTTAATAGTTTGTTTAGAACGATGGTTTTCGCTAATGCCTTTGTCAATACTATAGTAGCATTTAGTCGATTTTGGTTCTGACGAGTACAATATAACAGATTTTGATGAATAATTTTTCAATGTAGGTATGACTCAACCGAAAAACGTAATATTTCAGTAAACTGAGCTTTTAACGTTTACCCCAGATAAACATTGTGTTCTGTCAGAAAGTGAAACAAAATAAAATATATTTTGGGGTGGAAGCTATAGGAAGATGGAGAGCGATTTCTCATTCGGTATCGAAGTTTATAGGTTTAACTTTCCATAATACATATCACATAAATGAAACTCACTCTCAATTGTTTACCTTGTTAGATATCATAAAAATGAAAAACTTGTCAAAGGTTTGCAATTATAAATCAACCGTTTCATTATTCCGAGTATAATGTGCAATAATTTAGCGATTTGCCTTGATACAACAAAAGGAATAAACCTCGACGGAACGATAATTATTTTAATGGTTTTATTCAATATACTGTACCGTGCCTATTTATTTCGTCGAGGATATCTTATTAACCATGTGTTGTCTATGCATGTGTGCCAGCTGATTAATTCCTATTTCCTAGCCTACTACATTATAAATATAGACTTTCTAATTAGGATATAATGTTTGTTATATCAAGGAAATGATCGAAAATGTGCAATTAACTAGTTTTTTATCGTACAGGTAGATTTGATCTAGTGATAGCCCTAAAATGTTACAGCCCCAAAAACATAAGACTAATTTTCCTAAAGATAACAAGATCTGAAGATACAGGGTGTATCCACAAACAACATAATTGGTTTGGCTCTCTGAATTCATTTAGTTGGTGTCCTGTATAGTTACTCTGAAAAAAGATCCTAGTCCTCGATAAAATACAGGGTTACCATCCAAGACTATATAAGGAGGCAATATAAATTTGAAAAGACTGAAATCATTTCAACAGATAAGAAGATGATATCAACATTATTGAAATCGGGCTACCTGTACTCAATTGCTCTCGGGACAGATCGTTTACTTCATCCAATAGGAACAAAGCCATGCCCATCATGCGAAATAAATTTTAAAAACCAAACCAGTTCTTCAATATTTGCTTAGAGAATAACTACAGAACTTCTTCTGTCTCATCGTCTCTGATAATATTTACCGCAGTCGTAAACGAAACGTCAGGCATAAAAGCCTGCAGACGCCTGTACAGGAAAAATGGAAAATAGCTTTGACGCAGTATATAATGTCAGTTTTAAAACTGACTCATGATTCATTTAGGGAAAATGGGTGAAGTAGATGACGGAAGATTTACAACCAATTTCATCCCATTTTTTTTCTATACTTTGAGTATAGTCTTTGAGAATTCAGTAATTGTTTTGATCTTTCGAAGATTAATATTAGTTTCAGGCTTGAACAAAATTTCGAGTAACGATAAATTATTTTGAATAATTTGAAAGTTATGTCCTTTTTGTATCTACAAATTGAATGAATTAATTAAGAATTCATGTGTTTTTTTTCGTGTCAGATTTCTGGAAATCCAAGGATACACTCCTTGATTGTGTATGAATTGCAGTCATCTCATTTTGATCCCTGTGTTAAGCTCTGAAGTTAGAGTATTCAATAACAGTTTTAGTGAAAAACACTTTTCCGTCAATTGGAAAATCCGAATCGTAAGTTAATAGGTATGACGTCATAAATCGTAAACTAGAACTTCTGAAAGGTTGTCTTTTATGAGAGAGTGACAACTCATTAAAATATCAAACACTTCAATACCGAATTTTCCATACTGTCAGTTTTATGAATACCTATTTTTTTGGTCTCGAATCGTCTTTTTGAAAGTCGCTTTTATTTAAATTGGCTATACACATGAATCAAGGTAATAACCTACTCATCTGGATTGTTTCTCCTAATGAAGAAAGAGTATTTTTCAAAAAAGCAATTACAGTTATATTTTAGCAAAGTAACTTTGAATGCCCAAAATGTCTCTAAATGTTACACTAGCTTTTAATAAATAAACGAATGGCGTTTCAGACGTTTCATCAGATTTGGATCAGAGCCCAAAAACGAAGCTTTAATGAACCACCACCAAACACCACTATTTTGACTCACGGGCGGTGCTAGGCTGACATCCTCCTCACGAAGACGACATATATAGACAGATTCGTTCTGTCTTTTTCTTTAACTTTCTTTGCAAGACAAAATATCCTAAAAAAGACTTTAGGGATCTAACACCATAGATGTTATTTATCTCCTGAAGATGCCAACTTGGTTGGTGAAACTCACGTCAGAAGTCTGGAGAAATAGTGCTTGTGTTTGGACTTAGGTATGGGACCTTGTTCAATTCAAAATGTTGGAATCAAACAGATAATTAAGGTACGAATGCCAGGTACAACCTCTAATTTTTTAACTAGGAAGTATAGGTTTGTAATACATCTTTTGAAAGGTATCTTCATTCTCTATTCAAAAATTTTATCGCTTTCAAGTTTATATCAACAATTGAGATAAATTAAAATCAGGTGTAATGCAAAACGTAATGAAATGTAGAATACGGAAAAGAACTATGGATGTTGATGAAGTAGATGTTCAAAATGTTCACCGCGGATGTCTTGGCAACATCCTAATCTCAAATAAAACTGTCTTCTTACATTATTTAACATATCAGGCGTGACCGACCCAATCACAAGCGTTATTCGTTCTTTTAGGTCATTCAATTATATTACTCTTTACATATCTCCATGACAATAAATGTAATGATCAAAGATCAGGTGATCGCGCTGACCATTCAATCGACCATTCACTATTTGGCAATAGTGCCAAATAATTATCGCCATTCAAGTTACCCTCAATAGAAAAGGGACCAATGATTTTGTCTCCTATAATCCCTGCCCAAACATCAACCTTTTGAGGGTATTGCGTGGGTTCTTCTTTCATCCAGTTGGGATTTTCCGTTGACCAGTAGGGGCAATTTTGCCGATTAGCATGACCGTTAAGAGACAAAGTATACTCATCAAAAAATATAACGCCTTCTATTTGGATGATATTGTTATCCAACATGTCCATCATTAAGTCACAAAAATAAGTTCTTGTATCAAAATCGTCATCCATAAGCTCCTGAGTAGGAATCATTTTATAGGAATGCATTTTTTTTTAATAATTTAACTATCGATGTATGGCTAAAATTGAATGTAGTGGATGCCTGTCAACTCGATGTATGTGGGTTTTCCTCAAACTCAAGCATCACATCTAATTTGGGTTCGTAACTCATTTCATTGGCAGCTGCTGTTTTTATCTGCCCCACATGATCAAGCTCGCCAAAGTGCTTCTCTGTTTTGCTTATTATTTTTGAGATATGGGCGGTAAATTAGGAAGTTTCTCATGGAATAGGCGAGTTACTGCCTGTTGTGTTCGGGTTTTATCTCCGTAACCCATCATTTGTAAAACTGTTACTTTATGCATTTCCGTTAATCTAACCATTTGTCAGATTTGAAGTTAACGAACTTTAAACTTGAATCAAAATACTGACAACTAATGTTGTAACATACAAAACAAGTTGACAAGGCGTTTTAAACTAATGTTGCCACGGATTTTTTTACAGTTTTTTAAAATATACCATCTAAAAAGAACATTGTTATTGTTTTTGCTTTCACTCTTATTATTTATCAATACCTCAACATGAAATATGTTTTGAGTATATTGCAATTAGTTTTGAGTGTATTTTTTCGAATTTCTGTAACCATATGATTTCGATTTATTTTATCTCAATACGAAAACAATAACATTTTTGAATAGAGAATGAAGAGACATTTTAAACGTGTAAGGAATCACACGTTAAAAGGTACGACCTCGTTAATCCTTAGCTCGCACAAGTTTCGACATCTGAGGGTTGTCGTTCGTAGGGGTGCGACAGCTGGTTAACGAGAAAACATATTTTAAACATGGACAGATATATCACAAGCCTATACTTCCCATTTAAAAGCTAGGGGTTGTACCTGTCATAACGAATTCATTTCATTTGGCTTTTACACACTGTATATTTATTCCATCCTCTACCTTTCTATACTTATTCTAGAAATCACAGTTGTCATTCTATCTCTATCATATAATTATGTTATATTGTATTTTGTTGATTAAAGCTAAATTCTAGTTTCCTCACAAAAAATGACTTGAATCAATTGAGTAGATTAAGGGAAAAACATATTTTAAACATATTTTTTATATTTTTTTTAACAGACTGGTTTCGTATTACTCATCCACAGTACGGCACAGGTCTAAGCATGACAGTTGAACTCCACCACATATACGAAAGTTTCGTTAAAAAAATCTCAAGAGGGAAAGAAGCATCCCATTTACCAAAACTCTAATAGAAATCAGAGTCATTTTAATGACTATATCGAGAAGAGATACATATGATTTCGAATAAACTCGGCATGAATTTTCACTATGAGGAAACTGGCACGAATATCTGTCCCATATAATTCAACATTTGTAGTGATATCAACCATTTGCCAGATGCTGCTGTGTAGGAATTATAGAAGTGGAGAATTTTTCGAATTTTATTTGAAATATTTTTTTAAAGGTATATTTGTGTGAAAATAAATGGGAAGTTATCATAATAACATTGGTTTTTAATACCTTCATCTGAAACGAGATGATTAAATTTTGATCACTATTAGTGTTGGCAATATGATGTAGACTTAACAAGAGATATGTAAATTATTCCGTGAACTATGGATGCAACTATTTTAAGAGTGCACACGCGACACGTAGTTCGGTCGAAAAAGCTGTGTATAGCGATATATTCGTTGCGGTTTTGTAAACCTCCGATAGTGAAAATCAAAATGAATCTTGAAAGCTTTACTTACTTTAAGAACTTCTCTAAGAACCGTTGAGTCCAGCAATGCATTCGTGGTTCAAGCGAGCACCACTGATGAAATCTTCGGCAGGTCGAAATAGCGGTCTCGTGTTGGATCGCAAATGTTTTGTTTTGCGAATATCGTAGAATAACAGAGGACTAATCTTGCTTGCGTCGAAGCCTCTGCCAATTCCATAGATGTCGTCGTAAGGAATTCAATGTCGTAATTCAATTCAACAGTTTTTTTCCGAGAACACAATAAATATTTGCAATATTATCGTTTCATTTGTGTTTTATTGGGTACTTCGATTTTCATCCACAAAAACACAAACTACCATAATTTCATATGACAATGAAAGTAAATTTCGAGAACCGATTGATCCCTGATCGCAAATATCATTCTAAAACTTATTTTTAATTTATATGCGATCTCACCACAACGGCGAGGCGGTGAATGAGTTAACTCAGTCGAAGATTTTATCAGACAAAGAAATATTCATTCAGCTATGGATGTTTAGATAAAAAATAATAATTTCTTGATTCTGCAAGTAGTTTCGAAGGAAACCCTCTTCCATCCGCGTGTAATTTCCCTTCTCCTTTTGTAAAACAAAGCCGTAACGCAAATATATATATTTATCCATTCTTATGCGTGTATCATTGTGCATATAATAGAGAATAACGTGAATCTTCTACTGAAGTGATTTATATCACGAACGTCTGGATTACTCCGAAGATTTTAGGAATTGCAGTGGAATTGATTTGCAACTTTTGAAGGAGTGCACTATTCCGTATTGAGAAGATGAATGGCCATATTTGTAAGAGAACTAATTTGTTTGGGAGTTGTATATTTTACTGCATGAAGTTAAATGCTGGATATAACAATTATATTTCTTAACTAGCGGTACGTCTCGGCCTCGCCCATCTTCGCAAAGATAGTAGTAGGTATCGGCATCGTCATATTTTCATATTTCTAACATTTCACTTCAATATTAATGAAATGAAAGTAACCAGGTGCCATTCAATGCACCGAAAACTCAAGCATCGGTTTACTCTAAAAAGATAAATGTCTCCGAATCGGATATAATAATATCCGGTCAGACAATTCCGCTTGCTGCTTCGATAAGTTTGTTGGGGGTTAAAATGGACACCAATATGTCTTGGCACAATCATGTCGCTGGAATTGCAACGGCTGCTTCTCAAAAGCTTGGAACACTGTTCCGACCCAGAAAACTGTACACATCCCAGCAACTTTTGATGCTTTATAAAGCTCAGATCATAACTTCTTTGGGGTATTGTTCTCATGTAAGGAGCTTCGCCCATAAGCATACATAAGCATACCCTGAAGCTGCTGGATTACATGGAGGAAAGAGACATCCGCCTGATTGAAGACTCGAACATCACTTTCAACTTTGATAGTCTGGAACAATGAAGAGTGGTTGGAGATTTGTCTCTCTTTTATAGATTCTTTCACGGGAGATTTTCAAGTGAGGTGATTCCACCAAGAGTTGTACATTTCAGAAATACGCGACGGACTGTGGCTGCTCTTAGTTTTGAGGTTCAACTCAGGACACACCAAGCTTAACTGCTTCAGAACTCTTTCATTTGGAGAACTGCGTGTATGTGTAATAAACTTCTTTAGAACTTTTTCCAAATAAATGTAATCTCCAGCGTTTCAAATCCAACGTGAATCGCTACATTCGAACAGGCACCGCTCTTAGAGTACCTTAGGAATTTTCCAGTAGTGCTTGTGTTCTATCTTTAAAAATATTAACACGAATCTTTCACTTGAATTACCCCGTTCATTGGTGAAAACCGTGTAAAAATTCATTCGGTGGTTTTTAAGTTTATTACTTTCAGATAGACAGAAGTCGCGTGAGACTTCGTTTCATAAACCGAGTGTCACAAAAGTATGGAAAGAGCTGAATAATTGTTAGGGAATGCATTTTAGGAAAAATATTTCAGGAAAAAGGATTTTTATCTGGGTATTCGATGGCGTAATCAGATTTGACCTAGACCATAACGTTCATATTGAAGTCAAGGCAATTTCATTAAGGAAAACATATATATTTTTGTCACGGACTTGAAAAGAGTAGAACATTTCAGTATGGATATGATCTTGACCACCTCTTCAATTATAACCTTGATCTTGACCATGACCCTGGAACCCGTTATGAAGTGAACTGACCTAGATATATATGACCATTGAGGTTGAAAATGGTTACCCAATTGAATCTTTTTTTTCTAAAATGCATTTCTCAAAAGTTGTATTTCTTTGTTTTAGGAAAATTCAACCTTTCCCAAGCATACATTTCTAACTCGGTGAATTTTAGAGATGTGGACGTTTTTTAATTTATCCTGTTCCATCCATAATCGAACATTATCTCTTCAGCTTAATTAGAATCTTGTTGTATCTTTGGTCACTAATAGCGGATATTTAACATTTGATGTGTTTGAAAAATTTCTAATTCAATATTGCTAATGACTCTTCCTTGACTATCTTGGTCGGGTGGTGTGAGCGACTACAGATAAAATGCCTTGAGTTCTTCATGGAGTCAATCCCACCAAATTGTACACAGCTGATTTTGAAAATGATGAAGTTGATTTTCCTCCTGAATTTGTTACACTTATTTTTTGATTCCATGTTGTGGGTTTTTATTAAATATGATAACATTCTCGAAACCCTGAAATATAAATACCAAAAGCTAATTTGGGAAGAAACCAGCTTTTGTGACTTACTGTGAGAAAATGAAAATTAAGATAAGTTAGAGCTAGAGACAATAGAAAATTCCATTAGGGCTGAATATCGAATCAATTACTATGACATAAATAAGCGGGTCAGTTATAATGAATTGATTTTGTGAAAATTTTGGAATTCCATTCCATAATTGAAAATATTAGGACTTTTTCATTCAATAACAGCTCTCTTTCAATATTCTTCTTATCTCCTTAATCCATGAAATATACCATATTTCAATAACAAATTATAATATTTTCTGAATAAATGTTCTGGACTACGGATAAAATTAAAAAACCCATCGACGAATAATACTTCAAACGCAGACGCAGCAGCTATTCACCCAATGATATTGTGAGGAATGTTATTTATGAGCAATAAAAATGCATTGTTCTAAATTTAATCTTTTGATAAAACCGGCCCTGTAATTGGGCTTGATGAGACCGAACCGAGGTGTAAGATGGAACGCTAACACCTGTGCGAGCCCCTGGGGGTTTTACGTGCTGGCACGTTGAGAAAACTTAACCTGGCACTGCATCATCTCCGTATGAGGCGGTAAGCATGAAAAGAAGTTCATAACCATATGTCACAACAGCCATCTCTAGTCACAGTCACCGAAGTTAATTAAAAGTCAATTGAATTCAACATTTACGAAAAGTCGAACTGATAAATATTTTATAGCACTTCTCTTAATATTGGGATTACATTAAAACAATTTCAAAATCCATTTTGAAATGACACATCTCGCTGTTGTCTAGTTTAGAGACTGATTCGAAGGAAGGAAGGAAGATTCTCACATTGAGATGGAGAAGTGGAAACCAAAACTTTTCTTTTCCAAAGAAACACCTATTGTTATTTTTCTATTTTTAGCAGTTTTTTACTATCAAATATGTTTCCTTTCCTTCATTTGTATGCGTTGCTCATAAGTGAAATAAGTTACTAAATGAGACTTCTCTTTTGAACTAATCAGTTATTATTTCGCCGTTATTTCAGTCGAATCATCAGATGAAGATGACAAAAGACTTCTTTTATTGATAGTTTTAGTTTTGGTGAATTTTACTTGTGTCAGCTTATTCTTTTCTATTTTGGTCTTTACCATCTTTTTACTTTTAGTTTTGGCTTGTATCACTTTACGTTTCTCCATATTTTCTGAACTGGTTAGTATTGCAGCCAGTTGTTTAGATCATTTTTTTGCTTGCTGCATTCCAGACGTAGAAGAAATTGGAGAAATGTCTTCAAAAATTTTTGAAGGAGCTATAGTCTTGTTGGTTTTTTTTGTAGGAGTCTAAACTTCAAACGGTGATGTCCTTTTGGTTTCAGGATCTTGAGATGAAATGAACAACTGATCGTTGTTTTCACTAGGCGAATTTGGACCAAGGTTCACTCTAGAATTGATATTTATTGCATCGGATGCGATTTTTATATAACGAGTCTTCAAGATAATCATAATCTGGAATGGGTGCAGAATTTGAAGGGTATATCCCGCAGGTTCTAAAACCTGATAAGGCATTTTGCACATTTGCAGACTTCAGTTAAGCTGCTGTTAATAATTTTCCAAATGTTAACCTGCAAAATTTTTTTGGGATTCATTTCAACAAAGGAAATGCAATCACTATAAAAATAAACACGATCAAGTGGCTGCAGGAATTGTGTGGCGTGACTAGGTAAGCAAAATATTATGTCACTGTCTTCTGCATATTCAAGCATTTCAACGGAATTGCAGTGACAGAAATGGCCACCTAAAATTAATATAATTTTTCCCGGAGGTTTTTGAGAAACGAAATGAGTTTTTAGCCAATCCAAAAATATAAGTATTAATGTAAGCTGACTTTTCATTCAAGTAAACCCCATATTCTGGTGGCATGTCAATTTTAAATTCCTGCTTCTTGTTTTTCTCTTTGAAAATGCAACAAGGAGGAAGACATTTTTTTTCGCCACTGCAACAGCATATTGCAGTAACAATATTCCAAAAGTAACAGCTGCTACATTTTTGGATCATTTTTGTGCTAGAACTATAGTTGGTTTATTTTCTAGAGGTAACCCTGTTTTGTCTACGTCAAACAAGTGATCTGGTGTATTTGCTAGGTTTTTCTCCAAAATAATCTGTTCGAGAAGTTGAAAATAATTCTGGACCTCTTTCCTATTCATACCTTGACTTCTCGCCAAAGAAACCCTTTCTGATTTCCTCTTGAATCAGGAATTGGCCTCAAGAAACTTTGCAACCAATCGTAACCAGCCTTGCGAGACTCTTTGTTGAATTTATGTTTTACATTCAATTTTTAGGCCGATCCAATAGCGATTTCTCTCACAAAATTTCTAGTGGAAAGAAAAACGACTTATATGCTTTATTATTTTTATTTCATTTTCAATGCCAAGCACACTGATTGGTCCTAATAACCCTTTTTTGTTATTGTTTCTTTTTATTCGTCCCCTTTAGTTAGCCTGAGGTAGACCCTAATGTCGGGAAGCATTGTTAATTCCCATCTTTTGATTTCTAACAGAATGTATCGCCCCCTGAAGTTACTTCCCCGTCCAAATAGCTCGGCGGCAATTTCCAGTTCCAGTTATGCATATCTGAAAATGCATAAAAGATCATCATCTGAAATTTGGAATAAAAAAAATGAGTCATCTCTCACAAATTGATTCAAGTCAACTCTTCCAAATCATTTGGCTGAGGTGACTCACTTCCTCACTTATATAAATTCGGCAACAACGCACACGTAAACTTGAAGTTACCCAACTACGATACATTAATAATTAAATGTATAAAAATTATAAATGTAATTTATATGGAGGAGTGTTATGTGTGTGTATGTCTGCAGATTAATGCAAAAAATTAAAATTCAACAGCGTGACTCACGGTCGATGGTAGGTTAGAAGTTTCTGGAAAACGCAAAGCATGATTTTTCTGAAAATGTCACCTCTCACATTTCCTTACCTGCTCTATTGATCTAAAATATTTTCAGCATTGCGGCGTGACAACTTCCATCAAAAAGTCCTAGCAACGTTATTTTTTTAAATGGAATACCCCGTATATTAATACATTTTTGGAATCGATTCAGTATTTAAATACTTTTTTGTTAATAATGTCCTATACCTATATCTGTTTTCGAGATAAAAAATAAATTGTGCTAAATTTGGTCCAAAACATAGCCT
>WOGN01002969.1:0-15903 GCA_015342105.1 Leptinotarsa texana
TAATATATAATTTTTATGGTCACTTTCAGTTTTAACACGTGGAAATACATTAAAATCATCTAATTTCAACCCCGAAACAAAAACTTTGTTGTGTTGTATTATTTGCACTTGCTGATCTTCCGGAATGGACGGATGACCTGGGGTCTCTTCGTTATGTACACTACCGGTAGTTGTGAATTTGGATACAAGTTCCTCTGATATATTCTACAGATAGGACGATTCTCCGAAAACGTTCATTTAAAATCCTTTCGGTCTCGTGAAAGTTACGCGTCGCACCGTAAATAAAAATCGCTTCAATGTTTTCTTCCAATGGACAAGAATTGATCATTTTAGAGATTGTTGACGTGGTACCTTTCTACTAGTAAAACTTAAAACTAAATGAGAATATTCTAACTGAACAATGATGTTCATTACCGTACTGACATTTTTCATCATTTTTATTAATAAAAAATAACTTAATATACCTTATCGGGTTGTTGGAATTGCCATATGGCATATAAAAAGGAATATTTCTAGAAATATCGAAATTTATGTGTTTGTCTTCAGGAAATTATTAAATGTTCCGCCATTTTGTAGTAAGTGAAGATATTAACTTTATATTCTAGGGTTGTGAAGTATTCGTCAGGAGGTTCAAAGTTATGTGTCACAAGACACACCTTTCTATTTAAATTTTTTCACAGATGGCGCTCAGTCGCCATCTTGAAAGTTTTATCAGTCAATTTCACTTCAAAATAAAAGGGAAGGGACATTGAAGAAATGCACTATACAAAACATTTGAGAGCTTACGATATATTTCAGAACATCCAGGAACGGTCTTCACAAAAAAAATTGATGATATAAACAAATGACTGCATTCAATTCATTATGAAGGTAACGAATAGTTTGATTTATAATTAAAAATGTTAATCAGACAATCCCATAATACTGCTCTAAAAGTCAGTGAACTGATTCCTCTAGTAAAGTCAATGACAGTCAACATTCGGGTCAAACTTTCAGATAAATTTGTCGTATTCTCAACTTCCTCTGCCGTATTTGTCATTGTTCATTTCAGGGACCACTGGGAATTTTCTCAAATACCACTCAAAGTAAAGAATTTAGCAGAACTGGTGAGTAAACTTTTTATCAATACAGTAACTTTTCATTATATCCTTTTCAAAAAAAATAGTGCAGACTTCTCAAATCACTTTTGTATATACCATTTCACATTAATTCTATCAAGAGTTATACAGTGACACCATTAAATTCCGCGCCATAAGGGATTCCTTATATAGATAAATTGAAATGTTACAAAATTTGATTGCCTCTGGAAATTTCTGACAATGCTCCAGTGGAAGGTTGTTCAATTTTTAATTTTATACCACCACACTCGCAACTCTATACTGTCATTTCGATTATTTTCATTGATTTGATTGATTTTTTCATTGATAAATAACATTGATAAATAACAAGCAATATGTCCAGAAAATAATTTTCTTGGCTCATTTCTAGGAAAAAAATTAATGCACCTCTTTGAGTTTTCGAGGAAAAGTTCTTTAAGTCTCCACAGTTTATTCAGAAACAAGCTTGAAATTTTTTTATCGAAAGTTAAATGGGAAGGTTTTCAGGAAAAATATTTTTTGGCTTTCTAATTCTCAATCATTCAACAAAAAACGTGGGAAACAGTGATTTTTGTTCAAATCAATGTTGATTTTGAAAAAAGTTTATTATAAACATTGAATTGATGTTCGAAACTTCGAAGTACACCATAGAAGATGATAGTGTTCCGTGTAAGTGACGTTTCATATCGATACTCTTTCAAATATCACATTGTTCAACTTTCCTAAGAATGATATTTGTTTAGGTTGTAATAGAAACTGAAAGCAAAATAGTAATTTTCGTTTAATTCAATGTTCGTATGAAAGTAGTTGTTCGAAAAGGACTTTTTCTTTCGCGTAATGCAGTGTTAATTAATGTGACAGTACTTATATCGTATGAGTTTTTACTTCCGGATTGCATTTGAACCAAACTTCTGGGTATGTCCACATATCTTCACAAATAGTTTTCATTGTAGTTATTTCTTTTTTTTCATTCTGTAGAAGTTTGTCACATGTTTGTTTGATGGAGAAATAGAAAGCCAAAGAGCTTCTTATCAAATAAACTAATCTCTTCTAAAAATATTCCATTTTCAATTCAATTCGCTAACTAACTGTGTTTTTAATTTTTAATGTACTCTACTTTTTTGTGTATTGTATCATATTTGTGTTCAGTTCAATTATATTATGATCAAGCTGTCGTTAATGTAAAATTTTTTTAGTGGGGTTCACTATCACATTCAAAAACTATTGTAGAGAATAATGCTTTTTCGTTAACTTAATATTTGTTGAATCAAACTAATTGATACAGTTTATTGTATGATTTTCACTGTAAAGAATTTTACAAAAAAGTAAAGAAAAAAGATGAACCACCTTTCTAATCCAAAAAATTAGTTTAGCTATACAGCGTTGTTATTCATCTTCCGTTTTTGGCATCATTCTATCGTCACATTCACTGGATGAATTCTTTTTCATCCCATTGTTTTCAAATCATATTTATATCCTAGTTAAAATGAGAGATTGATTTCTCATAAAACCTCCCATATTTCTTGTGATACTCCTCATAAGTTCCTACCAGAAGATACAGAGAAATATGAACAAGTTCTGGAATTATCTTCTTCTCCCAAATTCAAAACGTCTGCCATATCCAATTCAGTTTTTAAGTAGTTCAGCTTAGAATTCCTTATCCCACCGATCATTTGAAGGAGTGAATCATCGTATCCGTGATTACTCAGAAGAAGACAGCAGTGAACGTAGTATCAACAGTTACAACATTAGATCAGTGATACATTTTTAAGTCAGTGCTCTTGGGTTCAACGCGTTGAAAAATATTGGAAACATCTGTTTCACGAACAGTGTAATTCAATGTTGATCAAACACGAGATGGTTGCTGGAATATTTAAAGAAGGATACATACATGGAACATAGCAATACTAGTATTTCTACTATGAAAGGTGCTTTAATGAAAGCGTTCGCAGAAGTTATCAAAAAATTGTGGTCAGACGATTAATCTGATAGAGTAATTAACACTGCCTACTTTAAAAGTCAGATTCAAAGATATGCCCCTCGATTAATGGGTTCTGCCCATCAAGTCGCCCAGGATTTCCTTCGATATCATTTAAAAGATTTACATGAGGACCTTAATAGAATTATTGAGAAACCTAAACCTAAAAAAATTTCTTTGGTCAATTAAAATCCACAATAAAGTGCACACACTTTGGACACTTATCAGTAATCTTCAATCATTTCTGGAATTGGTCTAAAACTGGCTAATTGAATTGAAGGGGTTATATATATATATATTTTTTTTAGGCCAATTGAGTTTGTCACAATGCTTGGATTCCTTCACAAAAGGTGATGGAGATGAAAAATAAGCTGTTCGAGGTGCAAGGAAAGAAGAAAATGCACAAAGTTCCTTTCAATTCATAAGTTTCCCCGTATTTTAGTAATTCATTTAAAAAGATTCTGTCCAAGGGAAATATCCAGAGTTCAGAGGCAAATTGAATGTTGACATTGACTTTTCTTTAGAATTTTTAAATATGAGCAATTATGTAGCAGACAATGTGGTCCCTTGTCGTTATTATCTATAGGAACTTTCGAGTCACAGTGGGCCTAATTACAACGAGTATTACATTGCAGATACCCATTTAGTGGCATGTGGCATGAATACAACGATTCACACGTGTCCTTAATACCAAAATCGCCTGTGAGTGAGGAGGCATATGTCCTCTTTTATGAACCGGAGGAAACTAAATTCTGTCAATTTATTTGTATTTCATGTTTTTTTTTCGTATTGAACTAAATACTAATTTGATAAACACACTCGTTTATTCAGTTATCTACATATTCAAGCCAGTTGCATTCAATAATGTTTTGTAATACGTCCACAAATGTATTTTCTGGACAACATATTGTGTGCAGGTCTCATCAGAAATATGAAGTTTGAATCATTTTTCGTTCAAATCTGTAAAGCGGAAGATTGAAATAATATGACAGTGGGCCTAATTACAACGAGTATTACATTGCAGATACCCATATAGTGGCATGTGGCATGAATACAACGATTCACATGTGTCCTCAATAGCACCAAAATCGCCTGTGAGTGAGGAGGCATATGTCCTCTTTTATGAACCGGAGGAAACTAAATTCAATCAATTTATTTGTATTCCATGTTTTTTTCGTATTGAACTAAATACTAATTTGATAAACAAACTCGTTTATTCAGTTATCTACATATTCAAGCCAGTTGCATTCAATCATTTTTTGTAATACGTCCACAAAAGTATATTCTGGACAACATATTGTGTGCAGGTCTCATTAGAAATATTAGGTTTGAATCATTTTTCGGTCAGATCTATAAAGCGGAAGATTGAAATAATATGACAGTAGAGACAATTTTAGAAATTTCCAGAGTCAACCCGATTTTCTGAAAATATCTTTCAAAAATGCCAAATTTAACAGGTCCAGAATAATACCTGACAAATGAAGTAATATTCAGTCATTCTCAAGCAAAAACTCCTAATTTTAGTTTTAATTACTTCTTAAAAAAGTCTCATTTTCACGGATTTGAGCGGTGTCACTATGTACCGATAGCACAATTCTATTGAAAGAAATCAAAGGTTACATCCCAAATACCTACACGAAGCGAAGTTTATTTGATTAAAATTTGTTCAAATCCATAATTTTCGAAGTTTTGCAGATTACTTGAGAGTAAAATAATTTGATAAATTCCCGACACCGTGGATTGAGGGATTTATCTCAAATTATTCCTTAGCAATTGATAAGTCGCAAAAACTTTGAAAATTATGTGATTTAACTCATTTTTATCGATACATGTATGGCTATACAGTGTGTGAAAGCCAAATGGAATAAATTCATTATTTCGGTTACGGTATATATTTTAGCAAAATCCCGAAACACATCAAATTCAAATTATAATTTGACACACTTCAACAGAAAAATGTTACCCCTACATTCAACCCCTGTCGAATGACAGGTACAACTCCCACTTTTTAAATAAGAAGTACATATAGGCTTGTGATATATCGTTTGAAAGGTCTCTTCATTCTCTATTCAAAAATGTTATCGCTTTCAAGTTGATTGCAACAATTGAGATAAAATAAATTAAACTTATGTGGTTAACGGAATTCGATAAAATGAACTCAAACCTTATTGCAATATACTAAAAACTTATTTCATATTGAGGTAATGATAATAAGAAAGTAAGCAAAAACCATAGCAATGTTCTTAAAATTATAATTACTCACAAATACTGTCATGAATATCAATTGGTGTTCATTTCTATCTGTTAAACAGTTCTATTGCATTTGATCGCTGTAAAACTGAATAGCCTTCAACTTTTTCATCTAGGAAAATAATCTATATTCACCCTGATCGAATTTCAGAGAAACTTTTATCTAGAAGTATCCAGAGGTGACCAAATCCTTCGCGCAAACAACTCATTCACATCCACAAACTCAGCTGCCTATGAGACAGAAAGAATTGCACTCGGCGAGAAAATTTTGGTAAAAAACTACGCTCCCTTGGCTCAGGAATATATGAAAAAAGGATGTCCAAGATGTCTAAGGGCTAAAATTTGGAGTTTGCTATTGGGATGCGAAATTAGACAACATGTAAGTTATATTCTCGAAGACCTGAATAAATTGTTACTAAGGCGGTATTTTGTAGCCTAAGAATACTTTGTCCAATTCAGTGGTTGATGTATTTGTTAACTTTTTCAGGAAGTGAACCATCTGGAAACTCTCAAACAGCATGTTCTCAACTATGATTTGATGATTGATAAACTTATAATCAAAGATATAAACTTGACAGCTTCTAATGACGACCAATACTTTGTTTTCGAAGACGTCCTTCATCAGGTAAAAAAATATTCAACATATCTGCAAGTTTTGTCTTTTATGAAACATCTCGATGATTTAATAGTATTTATCAAAATAAGAATTACCGTATTTCCGTTCCAATATATGAACTAATCAATTTTATTTTTATGACAACTCATTAATCAGTCTTCTGAATCTAACGAGTTCCCTTCCTTCCTGAAAACTTTGCTCATAATCCGTTAGTCCTTCCGACGGTCCCAACTATAGGCCTATAGCACTTATTCCTATCTTTGTAAGAATCATAGAAAAACTTTTCATGAGCCGAACTGTACCTTTTTGCAATGACAATCAAATAATAATTTCACGTCAATTCGAGTTTTACAAGTGATTATATTGTTACGTTTTTCCCTGTGGGTTGACCAATATTTGACTAAAGTGAATACTCAAATTTAACTTTCTTTCAATTCGAATACAATAAACACTTCAACTCAACTTCAACTATTATTTGAATGTCTATCGCCTTACTGGATCCATTCGCGTACCGCACTGTAACTTCCACTTGACTGTGTCGATATGCTCGTGGCTGGCGTAACGTAATCGAATTGGCTCGAAAATTTCGCGGGAATTCAATCGAAATCTCGCTGGTTGTAGAGCGGCGGCGAATATTGTACATTCGCATGCTCTCAGCTACGTCACAATTGGTTTATGGCTACCAGTGGCGGCCGCCGTTATTTTCTTTAGTGCATGATTCACAACAATTTGAAGTGGTATACGAATATTCTGAATGGAATGGTAAAGAATCAGTTGCTGCAATTTTCTGAGTTATCGAAGGCTTCTGACTGTGTCAACGATAAGATCCTACTGAATAAGCTACAGTAAGACTTCAAAAATCGAGTCAGTGGTTTCAGTTGTATTTGTCTGGCTGCAAACAAATTGTTAAAACAATTGAGCCAGGCCATCAAAAGTGGTGTACCTCCGAAAGTGAACCTAGGCCTAACTTCATTTCTCTTTTCATTTATTTTCTCTATTCATTTCTTACAGATTTAACTGTCATAATCACACTCTGCTGGTGATTATTAAGGCACAATGAGGATATTCTCACTCTAAGTGAAGCCATCTTCAAAGACACTAACAAAATGGAAGAATAGTTTAACAAGATATCCTTCAATATTATCAAAACTTCATATACTTACTGTTTCACTTATGACATCACAAACTCCTCAGTTGGGGTTCAATCATATTCAATGGGATGAAATTATTTGATGTTGTTCAAGTTGGAGTGAAAGAAATCAAGATTTACAATGAATTCAGTAAAGCTGTTGAAATTGTAATTGTCAATTTCAATATAAAGTTTCTTCCTTGAACACTTACTAATAATGATTACAAGAGTTCGTCTTCATGGAGATCCTCGGAGTAGTATTTTTGGCCCTCTATTGTTTTTAATGTATATTAATAATATGGACAAATATGTTGAATGTGACTACAATCATATATTGGCAGATGATACTCTGACATCAGTAGGTGATGTGAATTTAGATAAAGCAGTTGTCAAAATAAATGATGTGCTGTAAAATATGGATAAATATTCAAAAATGATTAATTTCAAGTTGAATGTGAGTAAAAGTAGGGCAATGATAATTACTGCACCTTAGAAATTTAAAAAAATAAATACTAGTAACATTAACATAGAAATAAACAATGAAAAAATTGAAATTGTAAAGAAATTCAAATATCTGGAATTTATGCTGGATAATCATCTATTATTTAGTAATTGTGTTGCTAATTCGTTTACAATTTTCAGTAAGTCCTGAAGAAGGAAATAAACATTTCCGAAAGCTTGAAATAATACCAAAGAGTTTTTCTTAACCCCTGGTATCTGGCATAAATCCTACTACTAATAAATCAAAAAAAAATAAATAATAAGAAACGAATATTTTAACAATATAATAATTTTTCAGACAATTAAGCACACTTATTCGTTTTAATTAGGGTTTGCATTTGGAAAAAAATAGCATATAATGTCACGAATAAGTTCAATCTACTCATGTCATTCATTCGCTTAAAAGATAAAATCCCAGCCATTGGAATTTTGTTTACATTGAAAGGGGGATATTTTAAGGAAATATCCATTTTTGGAAAAAAAAGGTTTTGATGTTTTACTTATCCATCTTTATGCAAAAAACTGTGGGAATCTGCCAAAGAAGGGAAGCAAGCAATCATTTCAAAAACCTAATTCCATACAAAGATGTGTAGATCATGCAAAGGTAACTTTCAGACACAAATTGAAAGAAAAACCCCCTCGAAACAGCTACTTTCATAGAAACATTGAATTACATTTTCGAAACAAATACTTTTATATGAACACTGAATTATACAATAAAACACTTTTCTCTATTAAGCTTCTACAACAAACTTTCGTTTTGAAATTGAATCAGATATCATTCACAGAATTGCTACACAATATACACTTACATGGAACACTGTCATTCTCACTGGTGGCATCCAATGTTTCGCCGTAAGACTCTTTCCTTATCAGCTCTTCAGTACCAAATCTGGATATCCAAATCTAAATTTATTCATAAAATTACGACTTTATGTCACGAATGAGTTAGCTGTTTCGAGAGGCCTTTTCTTTCAGTTGTGTTAGTTCTTTGCATGATCTACACATCTTTATATAGAGTTATCTTTTTGAAATTGATTGCTTCCTCTCGTTCTTCGGGGGATTCTCACATTTCCATAAAGATAGAGATAGAAAGCTTAAATTATCCATATGTATTAGAGACACTTCAGATTCTGAATATCCTAGGTAATGCTGTGTTTTTCAAGAGACTCCGAAATTTTAAAAAACCTTCCCAGCCAGCCCGCATTCATGCAAGTCGTCGTCAAAGGGAAACAGAACTCTTCCGAAAACACTGTAGTTTTCCCCCCAAGTGGAGTGATCCCTTTCCACGGTTTCACCATGTACGGTAAGTCCAAATTGCGCGAAATAAATGCATCTTGATCGGTTTTGTCCGTAGCCGCACCATTCTGCTACTTGTACGAGAACCCCGTGGAACTCTACTTCGTCTTCAGGGCTTTTTACTTGCGCTATTGGCACCGGCTACACAGAGTTTGTGCGAATTCACAAGGAGTCGTTTCGCTTTGCTTGCAATTCGAGAAACTTCTACAGTGTTACGAACCAGTTCTGTGGAACCACTTCAAGAAGTATAAGATTCCTCCGTAAGACCACAATTCCTATCATTTATTTTGTCAGCAATTTTCAGAATCAAGGTTATTTGTGTCATATATTATCTCTGAAACTTAACCACATTAAAAGATAATTTTTAAAATTTAAAGGACTTTGTGGAAATACATCCACATTAGGAGGACGCCTAAAGAATAAACATGCGTCATCAATCTGTGCATCCGATATAAGTTAACAAACTGATAAAAGAAAAGCGATATGACTACTTATTGGAGCAACCAAACATTTCAAAACAGAATTACTTTTATTTTTGAAATTCACTTATAGGGAAAACACCATGTTAGGTTTTTATTTTAATATCTTAACACTTGCCAGCACTTCATTGATATGCAGTTGAACGTTTTTCTTATTCCATGTGTGAATTCTGATATCTGGTATTTCAAATACATACAGTGCCGACATAAAAGTCCTCCCCCCTCTTAACTTTTGAACGGGGCAAGATGTCAAAGTCAGACAAAAATTTTATGAAAAGGAATTATTCTTAGTACTTTTTGATAAGGTAGTCAAGAGTGTAACATCACTATTACCTGTTTTTTCAAATGGAAAATGGGTGCTTGTAATCCATTGCTCGAAAAATATTAAATATTCCCTATACAACTTCCTTTACTGTTTTCAATTAGAATAACCGGTTGCGGAATTATTGGTATATGAATTAAAGACTAGAACAAATTATAATTTGTAACTTTGCAACCAAAAAAAAATGAATCAGTTTCAAAGTTAATTATCACAATTTACACAAAGTTTGTAATGTGTAAGAGAAAGAAATTGTTCTCGGAAATGAATCGTATTTAGAATAAAATTGAACCAGTATTCGACAAAAAAGCGCATTTCTGTTTTTAATCCAATTTAGGATTTTTTGTGATCGACTATGAAGATAAGGGTCTACACCGTATGAATTCGTGATAGATCTTGAGAAAAAAAACAGAAACAATCCTCATTTGCGCCGAAGCCGGCCATAATTTTTTTGAGGCAGACAGATTTTCAATGCAAGATTTCCTAATAATCCGAACTGTCGAAAGTATATCAAGAATTATTTTTTAAATTGAAAGGGGTATATTTTTTAGGAGAGACTAATTTTGGGTGTTACTGTCTTCGTTCCGGTTTGAAGGCCGTAGTTTGGAATTGAATCCTACGACGGCCTTTCAACCCGACTTTTTTTCTTTACGGACAAAACACAAGCACTACAGGAAAATCCTTGAGATGCTCTCAGAGTGGTGCCTGTGCGAAAATAGCGATTCACATTGGATTTGAATCGCTGGAGATTGAATCCATTTGGAAAAACGTTCTCAGGAAGTTTATTCCACAACCTACAGATGTAAAAGTTCTTAAACAGTAAAGTTCGAGGTGTACTGAGTTGAAACTCGAAACGATGAGCAGCCACAATCCGTCGTGTATTTCTGATATGTACCGCTCTTGGTGAAATCAATTGTGCCAAGTCACTTGAAAACCTCCTGTGGAAGTATCTATAGAAGAGAGACAAATCACCAACCTTTCTTCGATGTTCCAGGCTATCAAGGTTACACGCGATTTTCGCATCTTCAACCAGGCTGGATGGAATCCAGCAACTTCTGGACATGGATATATAGTATCAGTAAAACTCTTGGCCGCGTCCGCGAAAGATTTTGACTTTCTACTTCTCTATCTTGATACAAAAATAATTTGGGAATCTTCCAAGGAAAGGAAGGAAGCATTCAATTTAAAAAAAGATAAATGTATTTGTGAAAGTTGCTGTTTCGAGAGGGCTTTGTCTTTCAGTTTGTGTCTGAAAGTTACTTCTTTGCATGATGTACAAAAAACTCTTTATACAGAGTGTTCCTTCCTTTCTTTGAAAGATCTCCACATTTTTTTCTCATCAAATAATTAGTTGAAAAATCTCAAAGAACTAGAAGTGTAGCTAGAGCTAAATGAACTAGAAAAAAACTATCTCGGACTATAAACAGATAGTAATCGTTGCGTCTATAGTGTATAGGGTCACATTGGGTATTTGATACAAAAATTTAAAATGTATTAATGTCTGAGTTTATAATTGAATGCAGCAAAATTTATCAAAAGGTAAAACAAGTACAAACATATATGAAAATATATGTCCCATTCCAAAGATAAGATGAGGACTCTTCTCACGACCGCATTGTATAATCTTTTACTGCAACCCAGAAATCGTAATTTTTTCGCTTGTTTTCAGGCTGCGGGTGGTTATAAAATGGATAATGCGAGCTTTCAGCGGCCATCTGCCTCCTGAGCAACTGCTGACACTGTGGGACTTGATTCTGGCGTACGATTCTTTGGAAATCATTCCCCTACTTGCCGTCGTCATAGTGATATTCCGGAAAGACAACTTGATGAAAGTTACCACTTTGCAGAACGTTGAAGCGGTTTTAGCTGACTTGTCCTCCATTGCTGTCGTACCCTTGTTGCAGATGGCTCTCATGAGAGAATAGAAAATATATTATTCTATCTAGAATTGATAGATCCTTTGATGGAATGATTTGTGTGATTAAAGGATGAAACCAGTATGTTGGTGTTTATTTTCTTGTATAATTTTTTGTGAATTCCAATGTTCGTTGTTCATACCTTTATTATTTATCCAAGTGCATGAAAATACACTTTGCTGCACTGATGAGAGGTAATACCCCTGATCTACTCGAATAATTTCGGCATGGTCCTGCTACTGGATGAACAAAAAACATCTGCGAGACTAACCTCTGTGAGGTAGCTGGCATAAATGTGTGTCGGATATAATTCAGTATTCATCGTGGTATTAGCTGAGAAAGTATTTGTTTTCCGGTAGGCATTTACTAGAACGTAAGATGAATATTTCGATTTTTATTTCAAAGTATTTATTTTTTTATCCTTGGGAAGACTTATTTGTATTAGATACTAGTACGATGTTGCTGTACCGCTGATGTTCCAATGTCTTCACAGAATCAGAATCAACGAACTTAGGCGTGCGCCGCGTTATAGAACAGTGCTTTCAAAAAATTGTTCTACAGCGCCATCTAGCGGAGAGTTACAGGAAAATTGATAGCCTAAAAACCTTATCTAAGAAAAATTACTTATACATGTCAAGTTTCAATACAATCGGTTGAGCGATGTAGAAGTTTATCACTTACCAACCACCCAACCAACAACCAACCTAGTCGAGCACAAGCGGAGTTGCAGATTGGGACAGACCGAGAAGTCCGCAGTCGCTGTACATGCACTGTTCGACGGGGAACACGAGATTCTATTCGAAAATTCCGACAGGCTAGCAACGTCGAATCATTATTCAGCAAGAATGTATTTAAAAGCCATGGAAATACACAAACATCAAGAGAACTTCAATAGAAAGGAAGAGAGAACATATTTACCAAAGATCTGGCACACAGCATTGAAACGAGCCAAAACGAAGTCATGTCACCCAAATAGAGCGGAAATTACATGCGGAATTACAATCAGAAATGTACGCTATTAAATTGTGTGCAGAAAGATTGGAAAAATCCAACCTCATACACAAGTCATTATAAATATTCTCGGGCAGTCAAGCAGTGTTGGAAGCTCTTGGCTCCTACCGAGTAACATCTACATTGGTAGCAAATTAACAAACACGAATTTCCTCGATAGGAAGACTTAACAGATTGTCTCTGGCCTGGATTCCTGGTCATACCGGCCTGGAAGGCAATGATGCTGCTGAGATCCTTGTAAGGCCCTAGCGAAAAGAAAAACTAGGGGGGAGGGAATCCAACTCTATCAGCAACATTTCCCAACTTTCGAAGAAATGAAAGCCAAGGAATTAGTTACTACTATAATATATAAATTTTCTCACTTAGCTATCCAAAGATTGGCTGTATGATTATGTCCGTTAGGGTATGCACAAATAAAAATAAATTTTGGTGATTATAAAAATAATAATGGAAATTATTCTACTTTGAACCAAGGTCCCTGGTCTTCTACCATAGCCACCATGTATAGGAATATTCAATACATATGAAAGAAAACAACACTTGAATAATATTGTGTTTATTTTTTTTTTGTCTTCACGGTCCTAAATTTCTCAACTTTTTCAAGTCGGAAAAACAGCGAAAAGTTGGTAATTTTGTAAAATTGTCACTTTAAAATTTGTGGACTGTTCAGGATTGTTCTCTTACTTGGGAGAAATTTAACTTTTTTGAAGATTTCAAACAACTCAGAATTCTCTTCAAGTTATGCATGTTGGGAAATCCCAACCTTCTCCTGGACCTTTCCCTTTCCTCATTACCTCTCCTTTTCTTTTTTCTCTTTTTTATTTTTTAAATTTGTATTCAATTTTTCATTATTATTTTTTTCTATTTTCATGGCCCAAAATTTCCCAACTTTTCCCAGTTTTTTCCCAAGTCGAAAAAGCAGGGGGGTCCCCCCATCCACCCATGGTGAACGCCCTGGTCCCTTGCAAAAAAGGGTGCTGCAAGCAGCTTCATCGCACCAGACCCTGTCATTGGCACCGCAATAAAGTCTTGAGATACTCGTAAACTAATACATAGCCAATCAAAATAAAATGCTAATTAGTAGCTCACTAGATATTCATAGTAAAACTAGATTCTTTAATGCCTATGGGGTTCATGGACCTGTACGTTATTTAATGAATAAGGCCAAGAAATTAAAGTGCTAATTAATTGCTCGCTAGATAAATAATGGTAAACCTAGATTCCATAATGCCTATGGGGCATTATGGAAAACCACAATGACTGATGGAGTGAGTTCTTACAGTACGTTCCAGAATAAGTAAGGGTATGAGAATAAAGTGCTAATAATATGCTCATTAGATATTTATAGTAAATGTAATTTCCATAATTCATATGGGGCTTATGGGCCCGATAACCACCATTAAAAAAATGTTAAAAATATGTTTTTTAACCAGCTATCGCACCCCTACGAACGATAACCCTCAGAAATCAAAACGTGTGTGAGCTAAGAACTAACGAGGGCTTACCTGTTAACGTGTGATTCCTAACATGGGATGGACCGACTACCCGGCTACCGACCAACCGGTCGGTAGCCGGGCGATTCGACGTGTATGCTTTGTTCAATTTTCACTTGCTATCGTCCAACCCTTGTTAGGAATCACACGTTTGGTAAAACCTTGTTAGTTCTTAGCTCGCACAAGTTTCGATTTCTGAGGGTTATCGTTCGTAGGAGTGTGATAGCTGGTTAACGGAAAAAACATATTTTAAACATTTTTTTAATGGTGGTTATCGGGCCCATAAGCCCCATATTAATTATGGAATCTAGATTTACTATAAATATCTAATGAGCACCTAATTATCTCTTTATTCTGTTACCCTTACTTATCGAGGAAAGTACTTCAAAAACTCAGTCCATCAGTCATAGTGGTTTTCCATAATCCCCCATAGGCATTAGTGAATCTAGGTTTACTATTATTTATCTAGTGAGTATCTAATTAACAATTTAATTTCTTGCTCTTATTCATCATACAACGTAATATAAAAACTCAGTACATCAGTCATGGTGGTTTTCAGGTCCATGAGCCCCATAGGCATTAAAGAATCTAGTTTTACTAGATTAGTTTAGTATGTATTAGTTTACGAGTATCTCAAGACTTTATTGCATATTATTAATTTTTTTCCTCAAACCAGGTATCTCGATTTTTTTTCGCCCATTCGCGGTCGTTTTCATCTTAATTTCTTGAAAGCACCTAATTAGAACTTTATTACCACGCTTAGTTTATACCTGATAGAGCATTCGTCCTCGTTTTCGAGAAACCTGATTCTTAGATCTGTTGTTTGGCGAAATTGGAAGCTTTTGTTTATTAATTAAAACATTTCACGATCCTCACTGTTTAGCACCTAATTAGCACCTAACAGTGTTCCTTAACATTCAATATTTTATTATTATTTTCATTGCCCTGCTAACATCACATAATGCTAGCAACGCAACTTTGAGCACCTAGTTTTTGACTTCGGTACGTAAAAAGCAACTAAAAAGTACCTAATTTTGGCATTTTCTAAATGCGATTTCCGTACTTTGCGTTGCTGGCGTAACAGAGCTCAAATCTTCTTCAGCACTTCTTATCGATGACTAAGGAAATGCGTGAAAATATGCTAAGACATCAATCTGGTTGTCTTCAGAAGGTACGGATCGAGGTAAGTTTCTTGATCATTTTAAAGTTGATTCAAATGAATTGAAATTGTTCTGAATTCGTATAAATTTCTTAACGTTCATTTGCGGTAGATTCGGATGCCTTTCGTTGAACTTTCTGCTGATAATTTCATCACACTGTCCAAAAATAATGAACAAACTTATAAAAACTTTGTTTGAATAGTTTTGTTCCAACGTTTAGAAGGTATTTGAAACTTCTAAAGTGACGAAAATATCAATATCATTAGGAGAATGTCACAACGTTACTGTCAAATAGTTATCATGGCCTGCTTACAAAATATCGAATGGGAATACCATTCTGAAGGGTTAGGTTAGGTTAGGTCAAAAGTGAGTGGGTCTATTCGACACTCCACCGCAACTCGCAAGGGTTTATTTTGGTTAACACCTATTCAAACTCGACCAAATAAAGCCAGCTTCTTCTCGAAGCCCATTAGTTTATATGTTGAGTGATCTTTCAGATCAGATGGTAAGAGTGTGGTTCTCCCAACTTGTGAAAACCTGATTCGTCCGTAGCAGGGCAGGCACAAAGTATATGATCTAAAAGCCGCATTTTCACGTGTCAAGTAGCTAAAGCGAGTTACTAAAGCAAGTAACTAAAATTTAGTCCGTTCGTTTT
>WOGN01002970.1:0-11328 GCA_015342105.1 Leptinotarsa texana
TTTCGTATAATTCAATGTTTATATGAAAGTAGCTGTTTCAGGAGGACTTTCTATCAGTTTGTGTCTGAAAGTTACTTCTTTGCATGATCTACACATCGATATAAAGATTTACTTCCTTCCTTTCTTTGGAAGATTCCCTCATCCTTCTTTTTTTGAATCAAGCTGGAGTAGTAGAAAACCAAAAACTTTCTTTCCCAAAAATGAATCACTCCTAAAAAATATAACCCCTTCAACTCACCTAATTATTCTTACACGAGATTTGAATAGTGACGACCATATTTTCATTTACCCGTGAAAAACAAATGAGCTAAAATTAATTATTAAAATAATATCAAATATAGAGTTATTCAATAAGAAAAATATAAGGTTGAAGAAAACACTTGCCTCTGAAAATAAGTTGAGAATATACTGTAAGTGGTATTTGAAGAAACTGAGTTACAATCAATTATAAACAATTGATACTTTATTAATTAACACTACCCTAACGCTAGGTAGAAACAAAGTTGTTTTTCATACCACTCAAATTTGGTAGGTGTGGCTGTAATTCAACCCATTTCATCACATTCACGACCTCTTCTTTCTTCAACAGTTTATCTCTTTTGTATATTTCATCGACATTAATTTCTTTCAATTGCATTATTTTTGACTTTTCGAACAATATTCTTGAAAGATAGAACAAATACTGAATCTCAATCGAATGGTGAGTGCGACGGGTTTGAAAATACAACGACATTGATATGGTAATGTATTTTCAACAACCTTGATGAAAATAGTATAAAACTTATCGTTTTAAGTTAAAATCAGTAGCGTATCGGAAACAGTTTTTTGAATCTTATGTTCAGTATGGTGAATTATACATTGATATAAAAGAATATATGATCAATTTACAGAGGCCTAACCTATCAAATCTGTTAAAATATTTTTTCTGTTAACCAGCTGTTGCCAAGCTACGAACGACACCTCTCGAAGGTCTAAACTTGTGCAATAGGTACACGGATTAACGAGGTCTTATTTTTTAACGTGCGATTTCTAGCACTAGCTACGTTAGCTTGGCTAAATGCTTTGTTCGACAGCATACATGCGGCTTCTTTGGATTTCAAAGGCCAAAAAACCAATACAGATAAATAAAGCCGCTGTCAACTAGTCCACGTGGACTGAAGAATTGGCGGTTCGTATTTGATGATTTTTACTAACCGAGTTTTATGATTGGCTGAAGAGTCATAAAATAAAATTTGAAGTCATGTTACGGTGACGAATAGAATGCGAGTCGTCGTGTTGTCAATGTTCAGTTCAGAAAGTGATCGCGATTTGAGTGTTAAAATTTGATATTGATGCAGTTACAATTACTTAAAATTTTTGTTATCTGTTTAAAATCTGGCGTCCTTGGACCAGTACCAGTGGTAATAACGAGTGTAATAACAACACAGACTTTTTCCTGTGTAGTGATTCCAATAGCGATGGTGAACAATGCGAAAAAGAGATAGCAGTGAATAAGATTCAGATGCATTTGTATATTGGAACACAGAGAGTATGTTTCAACGTGCATAAGAATCTACATCTCAAGTTTGGTTTCGAGGGAAACAAAGTATTACAAGCAACATCCTCAGAGTGATAAAAAATAAGTAGAGAGGCCCTCCGTATATAACCACAACAGATTTGTAGACAACCAGGATATCCATCTCTCTCACAATAAAATGTGGACAAGGGGACTGAGGGAACTGTTTACATAATCCTCTGGACTGGATCCAGGGCCGTGCGGAAAATATGTTGAGAAATTGAGAAGTATCTGTAAATGAATATTTTTAGTTGCAATGACTTTATTTTTACAAGTTTTTATTTAATTCGGGGTCAATTTGAAACCACTTCCAATAAACGACTTAAATTTGACTGGTGTTCATCATTTGGATGACAAAGCATTAAGTTTTTAATTAAAAAAAAAACAAGGCGATTGACGAATTTCGTGAATCAATATCAGGTGTGAAATTTGTATGTTTATTTTGATTTTTGTGCTCGGAGATTATGTATGTTCACTTAAAAAATCAATATACGGACGAGTTTGTGATTTATGGTACGAGATTCTATGCAAAATTATTATTTAAGGGTTTCTGTGGTAGGAGATCATTAGTTTTTCATGAAACTTCAAGATGGTGGACGGGTTTTGTGATTTATGGTCAGATTCTATTCAAAATTAGATTCTAAAGGCTTGGTCGGAGATTATAAATTTTGGGTTGAAATTCAAGATGAGTTTTGTGATTTATGATTCAATTCTAATGAAAATACCAAATCAAGCTGTTTTTGGGTCCGAAAAATGTGAATTGTTTGCAAAAATTAAATAATTTGAGATCGAAGACGAATTTTGTGATCAACTGTCTGTAAAATTATATGTAGAGGTTTTTAGGGTAAATCATAATTTTTCTAAAGTGGAAAAATGAAAGATATAGGACCATTATTGTGATGCTACTTAAGGTGACTTCTTGACAAATGTTAAGAATTCATAAGTGCGTATGAATTTTGTGAAATACTTATAGATAGTCCAGGTATATTGAATATTAGTGACTGGGGTTTCCGGAATTGAAAAAATATCAATGAAACAATTTTTATAACAATACTTTATTCGAATGCCCTAAATAAACAATATAAATGGTATCATTTTTAATATTATATAAATTTATTATGAAAAATAATAATTTACGAATCATACTATGTACATAAGTACCAGACACAAATAAACTAAAAATTTTCAACAAAGAAATAAAAAGGCCAAAATTAACATATATATTCTATTGATTTTTGAATAAAATTGATTTTGTTAAGAAAGAGCGTACTCGTGCTCCTCTCTTGTTTTCTAGCAGAGATGTCTCATGGTGAATTCTCATAAAGAAATATTTATTCAACATCAATTTAATTGATTGATATCCATGATTGCTCAATGGCTCTTCATCAAAAAAGTGTTCATCAAAATAGTCGTATATATTGGTAGGTAGGTTTTTCATAAATTTAGTTGTGAGAAAACTATTCAGATTCGTATTTAGAAAAAGATTTGAATCATGTTTAACTGAGCATAAACATTTATCTCCCTCTTTACACACACACTCGGCACAAATTGAGATGCCTTCACCATTACACCATATGTTTTTCTAATTTTTAACAACAAATCCAGCTGTATAAGCAATAATGTCTTGAGCATACAAGTTCAAATCCCAAACAAGAGACTATATAGTCATGATCAGATTGACCAACGTACTGAACCAGTTCTTCATCAATATCATCACCTTCAGGTTGAAAAAGTAAAAATAATGACTCATTACACATTCATCCAACAACGGTTGTATAGGTATCAATAAATCAATATTTTGCTTAAATATTTTTCAAAGTGAATCATTCTCCCATATATTAACTTTGTGTCTTGTACATATTAAAAAAAAAACAAATTTTTTTGCATGGAAGAATCCGTATGAAAGTTGAATAGAGATCGATTTTTTTTATCGTGTATAGATGTTATCAACCGTTACATTCGTTTCGTTATATTTTCTGAAAATTGAAAGAAGCGACAGTGAAATTGATTAATAAATACGAAATCTCAATGGCGATAGACTATTAAATACCTATTCAGTAACCTTGGCCATTACCAGAAAGGTCGTATAAACCGGTGTTTGATTTCCATACCGTTTATCTGTTTTCATTTCATGTTCGAAAACAAGTAATAAAGTTTTCAATATAATCGTTTACCCATCAAGATGACACAATATACCCTGTATACCCTGAAATGAAGTAGATAATATACAAAGTGTTGAAATTGAGACCGTCTTTTCCATTTTTTTCTTTATAATCCAAATGCAGGGCCGAATTAAAGATCTGTACTCAGGGTGTTTCTGCAAAATTTCAGTATTGAAAATGACATTTTGCAAAACGACCTTCTGTCTCTTCAATTAGAATTGATAACTTTTCCTTACCATAATTTTGAAACTTTAACGTTAAAATTGTGTTTACAAGAAAATGTTAAAATCACCATGAAGGCAGCTATAGCTACCTGCGTGACATCCGGTCCACGAAATTATACAAATATGAAGTTTACTGAGTGTCTTGATGATAATAAAGAAGTTAATAATTGGACATAGCACTCAAGAAATTGGTAAATCATAGATACGTGTTTCGGGCGTTTGCCCTATCATCAGTATGGTGCAGCCAAGTGTAAGGATGGGCAACACTTGGTTACTACACTGATGGCTCCGTGCATTTAAATTTCTTTTAAGTATTGCCCATTCTTACACTTGGCTACACCATACTGATGATGGGGGAAAGCCCGAAACACGTGCCTATAGTTTGCCAATTCCTTGAGTACTATTTCCAATACACAAATAATTCACATCATATATGATACAACAATTTTTAAAAGAAGGAAAACCACCTGTTGTTCCTTGAAGAGGACCATGTGGAAATATCAAAATTTAAAGCATATGACATGTAATCAATTCGTACATATGTAGTACATGTGCAATAAGTTACTGAAACTACACCAAAAACATAATAATACTGATGAAAATTTCATCAATCAATAACTCTCTCCTTAGAGTCAAAAATTATTGAATAATCATGCCCATTGAAAAATAACATTTATGTAGAGGTATGACATTTGTCAAACCAAAAAAAGCCTATACATGTTCAACTTTCTTTCATCAATATATATATATATACATATATTCAAGTCATTATTTTTCACTCATTTTTACTGTGAGTATAATTCGTTATGTTATTCAATGGCGAAAAAAATCTACAACTTTATAAATTATAGGCCCTGAAGAAGCTTAACATTAAAAGTGAAAGCTTAGCAAAGTAGATCAGAGTTTCGATTTTTTGACTACTGATTACTATTGATAGGGATTCTGTTCATAGTAATTTGTTGCTCAGATTCCTTTTTCGAATTTAGTAGGCATCCAACCTGACCCACCGAATTAAAAACACTATTGTTACATCTATTTCAAGAGAGTGGTCTGGTTGGGAGCAAGCTGGTATACTCGTGAAGTCCAAAAAAATAATGCGTTGTTTCACTAATGATTCCTTCAATCAAAACAATAATTTCAACCGACTGGTCTGTTGTGATTTGTATAGTCTGTCAATTTCGAAGAGAAAATATCCATAACGTTCTGCCCCTTTTCCGTCTATATTCGTTTCACTGAAGCCAACAACTGCAACTTATGGCCGAGGAGGATTCTGACCGAGAAACTAACAGTTTCAATAAATTGACCATGAAATAATTTCTCCATATGTATATGTGTATGAATATATGTACGTATGAATATTTTTATTTAGTTTATTGTATAAGTGCGTATTGGACGAAACTGCAGTAACGTTGGTTACAAATAAATGTGGTGAAAAACAGAAATTTTCAGTTCTCTTTTCAATATTTTTATAGGTTTTAAAATATAAAGACTAAGTATATGTTTGTATACATACATACGCTTTGTCAATAAGACACGCTTACGATAAAGCTTATTTATTATTATTAACATTATACAATTCTTTGAAACTCCACAACCTTGAAAAAAATAAGGTGCGTACTTTGGCCGAATGAATTACTTAAGATCATTGTCAAAGCTATTTCAGTATCCTGCAGACAGTTCAGAGATCGATAATCGTATTAAGGTTATTTATTTTTACGATTCAAAGATGTACCTACCTGTCTTTTGTATTTGTTTCATACACGATTTAACTCTTGGAAATTGAGCAGCGCTAACTGCACAATTAAGTTTCATAGTGAGAGAAAAGTAAATTTCAAAAAATAAAATAAACTATGGAGGTCATACAAAACTGATATAAAAAACGGCCAAGGCAAATACAATATTGTAAACAGCCAGAAAAACATTCTTCGTATTAATAGGTTTGCATATCAACGTTAACTTTTTCACATTCAAGGTAATCAATTTTATACGTGTATATCGTGTCACCAAAAGTGTATTTGTGAAAATTAGAGTAGGTAGGTATGCTTTCAATCGTCGTTACGATACGGAAACTATTCGAAATATCAAATTATAGAAGAAAAATGAAAAATTTCTTGGTATTTGTGGTCAAACAAAATATTTCCAAATTATAATTTAAATTACATAGGTACCTTTTCACCTATAAACAATGTTGAACAAAAATGTGACCTTAATCTTCAAAGTGATTCACTACATAAAACAAAATCTAGGCAATTGTAACCTTTTTATGCGTCTCGCATCGGTTTGAGAGGCCGCTTAAATTCATTTTGTCGCGCGTTAATTTTAATTTTGCGATGACTCCTAAGTTTCAAAATGAGTGGTTGAACTGGTAATTAAAACGTGCATGAAATGCTTAAGGTCGAGTATTTAACTTAATAAGTATTGAAAATCGTATCTGTGAAAATAGCTTTCCTATTCACACGTTAAGTGTGACCATTATGATAAACGTTGAAATGGCAATTTTGAAAGAAAGAAATATGACACCACGGACTATTTTGTAGATCGATGAAAGAAGAACAATATGTTGAGAATTGTTCTATGATATCTCGAAGGGATTAGGCAACGTTTTCGATGAAAACGAACTAGATTGTTATAAGTAGTTCATTCAATTCTTTGATAAATTATACCCTTGAATAACTACGTCTATCACTGAAAACCTAATGTAAATCCGTTAGTCAGATTTTGAGTTTATTGCGTTCAAATACATATAGACTCGGCGGGGGACTTTGTTTCATATTATATATTAGTGGATTGAGTCTTCTGTCTATTTATTATTATAGTCTTGTCACCCATGCAACAGATAACCCGCGTCATTTACGTAATTTACAACACATGGGAAATTTCTAAACTGAAAATATTAAAGATTAAACTTTCTTTTGAAAATGATCACTTGGTCATCGAAACACCTGTTGAGATGTTAAAAATAACGGTTTCATATTGGTATAAAACTGCAGTTCCAAACAGTGCATCACATGGTCTATACATGTGATTACGAAACGCATGCGTAATTCAATATCCATAGAGATTATTCGATTCAGATAAACAGTTTCGGTTCATACCTGAAAGAAAATCTGTGAATTATACAAATTCCAAAAAAGTTGTTATTATATTTTTTGCTTTCTCCTTCTTTTCTGGAAGTTTTCTTTTTCTTATTGGAAAATACAAGATCTAATGCATTTTTTCCAGATATTCTTAGAATCCTAATGCCCACTTTACCACAAAGGAGGCCATTATGAAATGAAACAGGCAGATTGAGATTGCTCTATAGAGCACGTGAATGGCTTCAAATTGGAAATAGAATTCAATTTTGAAGCCATACTCTCTAACTCGAACTTTAAAAAACTGACCGCTAAATCCCAATCTGGAACTAAGTTTTTGACGAAATTATCATGTCATTATCACAGGAAATGAATTAAAATGAATAATGAAAATGAAACACGCAGATTGAGATTGTTCAATAGAGCACGCGAATGGCTTCAAATTGGAAATAGAATTGAATTTTGAAGCCATACTCTATAACTCGAACTTTAAAAAACCTGCCGCTAAATCCCAATCTGGAACTCAATTTTTGACGGAATTATCATGTCATTAACACAAGAAATGAATTAAAAGGAACCTGATATTTCAACAAAATGTGAATAAAATAATGTGGAAAATTGTGTTATATTTTGGTTTTCCATTTGTAAATATTCTTTTTTCGTGACAATTCTAAATTGCAGTCATTCGAAAAATTTCAGCCAATATCTTAAATTGTTAATTCTTTATTTTCATGTTCAGAAAAACTTTGATTCTTGATTCGGAAAAAACTGGATGTAGATAATTTACCGTAAAATGGTATATAACAAATAAATTAGTGTTATTTGGGTTTATGGATGCTGAAGTGAAGAGGTAAAAACATTTATTCAAAACAGAACGGCAAAAAATGATCTTCGAAATAAAAATTGACTGGTTTTGCGATTTTTCTTCTTTCTTTCGGTTTCTATATATCTGAAACGTTGAAGTGTTGAAGTTCAAATGACATTCATAATTTGACTTGCTCTGTACTCAATATTTTTCTCACAGTGATTATATTCTTTTTATCGCTGTTAATAAATGTATAAATTCATTATTAATATTATACATTATTAATATTATTGTTGATTTTATTTCATTTTTATCGTTGTTTTAATAAAATTATACCTACTACTGCTAGTATGAAAATTCACTCAATTGTTGAATTTTTGATAAATTTCATTATTAAGCTCACAAAACTGCCTAGTTGGTTTCTGGTTGTATGAAATAATATAACAGCTATAGAAGAAATTCAAAAATATGTAAATAATCTGATCCTCAAATCACTTGTCTCCTTCACTGCATAAGCTTGCTACCAGTGGGAATAAATTCTCTTGGTGGCATACCAAATCGAGAGCTGTGTGATGACTTCTTCAACCGACTACCCCAAATTGAAATTTTCATGGACGGTGAACTAGAATTTATTTAGCATTAACGATCATAATGGAAAATGTTAAGGTAACACTTTTTATAGGATGGGTAATCACAGTGCCGTGATAAATGACTTGTTTGTTGAAGTCAGGAAGGGTACGAATAATCACTTTTGTATCAATGCCGAAGACGGTCTATGGTCGGGTTTTTTCCTGGCTTCTACTGACTGATTGACGATGCACATTCAACGAGCAAAAAAGTCTAGTATTAGTTTGTTGAATAACGATCTTTCTATCATGCATCGATTGTTTGACATACTTGAGGAATAAAAATATATTGAAATTTACTCATCCAAACAAAGTAATGTAATGAAGAATTGGTAAAATTATGTCGGAGGAGTGTCTAATTGATGGACACATTTTGTAACATTATTTTTATCATTTGATAATTGAACGCATACTGTTGTTTCAATAGAAAGTACAACGTAATATTTTGTCCGAGTAAAGCACATCTGTTATTACAGAAAATCATACTCTTGGTACTTCGATCAAAAAATGAATAAAGTATTTTTCCACTTGGGACGTGTTTCTCTTTTTATATTATTGTACTCGCGATAAGTACCACTTTCAGAATTATTCGAATTCAAATTCAACTGAATTATTCAAAAACACACAACCAAATTTCTATGGAAATATGCATTTACTCAGATATAATTTATTTCATTCTATATATAAATAAAATGACCTTTTCATTCAACTGAAGAATAGAAAAAAGTATAAAAAAATATTACGCGGCATTAGATTGCAGGAAGATGAAGTCAAGAAGACACACTGTAGGTATGCATAAACATAGTTTTCTTGATATAAATTTTGACGTGTTCGGCTGTTTTTGGCAACAAATTATTTACAAAGAATTTCGATGGAACACCTAATATATTTATACACAGTTTTTCAATATCTAGTTTTGGAAAGATGTGGAAAGCAGAGACGTAAGTGTAATAAAATGAGTATTTTTCAATTATCACTACATATTATGAATTGAAAGTCTGTCAAGATGCACTTTAAATTATAAGTGATTGAAACTCACTGAAACAGTTTATTGTATGATTTTCACTATAAAGGGTTTTACAAAAACTGCGGTACGTGTTTCGCTATACGCTTGAGAAAACTATTGTATAAACTGTATTAATTAGTTTTAATATGGATTTTCATCAAGTATCGTCCAGATCTATTCAATTATAAGAGATTGACGGATCTTCATATACCCTGACCAATGTATACCACCACCAATATCAAAAAAATGTCGAACGGTCCAAAATGTTCCAGAACATCATGCAGCTTTCGAAACTGTTCTGGAATGTTATACAATGACCTGAGATATTTCGGGATGTTCTCGAACATTCCAGGCTACCTCCAAACATCTCACAAAATTCCATTCCTGTTATCTTGGTTTGTGAAAGTTCCGGATTATTCCCGAACATTCTACCATATTCTAGAATGTTCCGAGTTGTTGTGGAATGATGTGGAATGTTATGAAATGCTTTCGAACACTCTTGAAAGTTCTGGAATCTTTTATAGCCCGTCTTCCAGGTAAAATCTGGAAATTTTTTCATGAATGGGATAAAAATTTCTATCTTTATTTCGAAATTCCGACTTTATTTATTTATATGATCTGGAATTCATTCTCGAAATTTCAACTTCAAGCTCGGAAACAAATGACGGGTTACATACAATATGTGACTCTTTAGCGCTTTCATAAATTTCAGATATTTTAAGACGTTTGATGGAACATGTTTTTGTTTCAGGAAGCGAAAAGAACGTTTGGAATCTTCCTCTTCAAACCAAGGGGACTATTTACAAGTGGTGGGTCACCGTGGTATGGCTGAGTTGCCCGAGGGGGCGGCCCCTCCAGAGGATCAGCAAACTTGGCGAACATATTACGAACATCCTCTAACAGCAGCAACAACCGCAATGTTGAATATCGGCGGTGGTGGGGCAGAGGAACAGTCAACCACAATGGGACTCATTTACGAATATTACAAATTTCCTTCTTTATCGACTGATTCCAAAGATAAACTGGCTGATATCTGGTCGTAAGTGAAATTTTCAATGAATTTAATCTCGTTTTTCTTCGGAGGAAAGGAAATACATATGAGATTTTTTAAACAAATTGTGTTTATGAGATGCAACATTTGGATGTTGTGTTTCGAATTGATTTTTGTTAACTCGGCCGGTATTCGCTGCAACACCGAAAAAATACAATATATAACAAGGATATAGTTGCCCCCACTATAATATTTTTATTATTTTTTTCACAATGATTAGCGTATTCAATATATTACACAATCCTAGCATATAAGTGACCCCATTCCATTATGGGAGAAAACAATTTGTAAACAGGCATCATATTATCATGAAGTGAATGGTGAACATTTTTAACATTTATTGACATAGAGAGGGTGAGTTTTGAATATAATTTTTATTGAAATTGTGATACTTATCATTCGCACATTCTTAAAAAGCATATAAAACTGTTAATTACGCGGCAACAGCTAGTTGTTGCTGAAACCAATAATTCTGTTGAAACCAGAGCCCATAAACAAAGCACCAGACATCGCTGTTTCCGCTCGCCATAAGTCTTATCAGTGGTGCTAGGCTAACCACAAATGTATTGCTGCACTCAACTCCCGTATAATCCAAAATTTTCAAATATTCAATATAAAGTTATAAATATATACCATGATAGATACTCAAAATTACTATTTTTTCTTGAATAACTATACGTTAACTAAAAAGTAATGCATAGCTTTTCGGATTAATTTTCCTGTGCTGGGTGAATTGAAATCTAAGGTTATCTTACTTAACATATGCCCCACTTTGTCGAATAACGAATCTTTTGTATGTGCCTGGATTGTTACATGGATATTGGA
>WOGN01002971.1:0-15896 GCA_015342105.1 Leptinotarsa texana
AATAAATATTATTAACAATAGAGAAGTGTGTGCACTAGTCGACTCTTATTATTGAATATGGTAAATTACAAATTCTGGAAAATCACCAAATTGTATCTTAACACGTGTGCGCTAAACCATCATTATATAATATTAGTTTGGCTCATATTAACTTCTACCTACGTAATGACTAATAATTTTATTTTACCTGAGTTGAGGTGAAAATCAATTGAAATTTTTAAAGATAATAAAAGAAAATTCTACTATCTTATTAAATGGACATTTTTGGTTTAATATAGTAACAATTTGAATCATATGAATGAAACTCCTTGAGTTTTTTGTTTTTTAGCGTCCAATACAAATATTACAGTAACTGAATACAAAGCTTTAATCCCTTAAATTTATTTTGTATCGTGTTGACATTATGAAGGGCTTATATTGAAAATATCGGTATATCGGTACAATCAGAAACAACCCAAAGTCTACCAATGATACAGGACTTTAAAAGATGATAGAATCGAAAATCACTAATGTCTTGACATGGGTAATAATAGAATTGGAAAGTTTAGAAACTTACTGAATGACGAATTTCAATAGAAATCTATTTGAATTAAGAGATTGTATAGACTTTTCAGAAAATATCTCTTCTGTTTTATAGAGAGTATTTATAGTAAATCAAAATGGTTGCATACAAAGAACAATGAGTTTGATAAAAAATGTGTGTGTATTTTACTGTTAATAAAAAGATTATGAGATTAGAAACAATTTTTTAGGCAACTAATTGAAATATTAATAACGAAACGTTTTAAGAATTTTTTTGTAACTGCTTACAGTAATAATTGTTCACCTAAACTACTTACTTTGTAAATAGAAAACAAGCCCAACTTCAACTACTTCATTAAAATATTAATTACCAACTTCTTGAACAAAATTGAAATGAACAAACTTAAATCGATAATAAAATGTGACAATACTATAACTTGGATCCATATATACGTGCAGTAGGTCGATCTTCAACCAAACACCACTACAATCGAAAAACTCTAGTGCATTATACATGTAAACTTAGATAACTACAAACATAAGTCACATCATTCATTGTATGTGTGTTGAAAACTTCAAGAAATGGTACACACCTCATACTGATATGCTGTTGCGTCATGTTCTTTGATGATATGTGAAAAAAGAAATGAGAAACCAGTGAATATTTAGAGTTGACTCTTCAGTCCTTATATGTATCCTAATTAACATGAATATCTACGAGAATTTGTGAGTTTCTCTGGCATCCATCCTGAAAGGGTTAATAATTCGCACTTCATTAGTCTATACTTTAATAAGATGATAATTATTTAGAGTGTACTTCAGTGGATCAGTATTGTGATAGATCACAGGGCAGCCGTTTGTCAGTATTACTTTTTAGGCTTTACATGTTATACAGGGTATATAAGAATATTTTCATGTACTTATGAATTTTTTATAATTTCGCTATGCAGTGAGAATAGACTGGAAAACCTTACATCTTCATGATATGTTATGCTGTTATAATTTTAACATACCATTAGGTCGTTTCAAAGTTTTGTACGTTTTATTGTTATGTGTTTTTATAGCTCCACATCTCAATAAATATTTAATCTACTAAGCCGTGGTGTATACTGATCGAAGAGAATTTTGTACTCTATACATTGATGCTCATTTTTTTTCAAGTTTAATTTTTTGCCTCTTCGGCTTATCACCTTATGATGTCATTGAATGATTTCATCCAGTTTTTCTTTACGAATTCAAATTGAACCAAAGCACTGCCTGAAAAATTAACCAGCCATTTTGATTGATAGTAGCAATGAATGCACTGTTCGAAATTTCATTCTGGTGATTTTAACTTTCAAGATGAGTTCTGAAGTGGTACACCTACAGTAATCCAGGACGAGTATTTGAGGACCCCGATGGAGACTGAGCCATCACTAACAGTTCGTGTGAAGGCGAAAGAACTTGGCCTCAGCTTCCATGCGGTTTTTGATGGTTCAAAACGTATTGGAAAGGTTAAAAAGGCTTGAAAGTGGATCCTCTACGACAACAGGACACATTCAGAACAATGGTCGGATACCGATGAGCCACCTACGCACTTTCCAAAGGAAAAAACTCCATGGTTACTATGCCATCGGCTGGTGTGATTCACTATAACTTTCTGCAACCGGGCCAAACCATAACAGCCGATTCCTATTGTGAGAAAATCGACAATATGTCCCGAAAATTGCGTCAGAAACCGGAACTGGTCAACAGGAGAGGCCCGATCCAGCTTCATGACAACGCCTGTCCACACGTTTCATAAATCACTATCCGAAAATTAAACGAAATGAGCGTCGAAGTTTTGCCTCAACCACCATACTCTCCAGACCTATCGCCAACCAAGTACCATTTTTTCAAGCACTTCGATAACTTTTCTCTGGTTGAACCTTCGCTAATCAGAACCAGGCAAAAATGGCCTTCGTCGACTTGACTGAATCCCGAGCACATAATTTTTATGCTGACGAAATTAATCGATTTGTGTTACAATGGCAAAAGTGCACTGATTCAAATGGCGCTTATTCACTGAGATTTTACAGACTGAAGTAGACTCATAAAAACGGACGAAACTTATGAAACAATCTAATATACATACCAAGTGAGAATTGAATACTATATATTTTATATTAGATTGATTTGTGATTTTTTCTGCAATAAAACTTGTACAACTTTTTTTAGTTTTCAATTCCTCATTTCGTTTTATTATCATTTTTTGGGATTATCATACCTTAGTTCGTTTTAGTTCGAAGACGACTCATTACTATGAATCGGTAGAATTCGAAACAGTATGTTTAAAATAAATTGGCATTGGGTAAAATGTAATTTTTTTTTTTCATTATTTTTCATGAATTGAAGATTGAACAATACGTGCGTAGATTTTGAATCTTGTATCTGTCAACATGTGTACGAAGTTGATTCAATGTCAATTCTCGCGTTGAGTTTTGACAAAACAAAAGCAAATCCGTAAAAGCATCAGGATTTCTATGCATTTTGGTTCATACCTATCTACCTTTATTTTTTTTAAGGACAAAACACAAGCACTAGGAAAATCCTTAATGCACTCTAAGAGCAGTGCGCAGTTCTCCAAATGAAAGAGTTCTTAAACAGAGAAGTCCGAAGAGTTCTGAGTTGAACCACAAAACGATGAGCAGCCACAATCCGTCGCGTATTTCTGATATGTACTTGGTGGAATCAAATGTGCCAAGTCACTTGAACACCTCCCGTGAAAGTATCTATAAAAGAGAGACAAATCTACAATTTTTTCTCAATGTTCAAGACTATGAAGGTTGAAAGTAATATTCGTGTCTCCAATCAGGCGGATGGTTTTTTGTGGATGGAATCCATCAGCTTCAGGATATGCCTAGAGGTACAGTTCCATACATGAGAAAAATACTCTAAAAACGGTCTGATCTAAGCTCTATAAAGCTTCAAAAGTTGCTCATCAACCTTCCAAAATGGCTAATGGCTTAAAAATGGCCTTTTTATATGGATTATAAATCTTCAATGACCGAGACCTTCGCCAAATTATCGATTGTGTGAACTATTTCTATTACTACAAATTTTCTGGTTTGGAACAGAGTTCCAAGTTTTTGAGAAGCATCCTCTGCTGTAGGATTTTGTCGTGATCTTCTGTGGTTACAATCTCCAAATGTTTCACCGGCAACTGCGACAGTCATCTTCAGTGGCGTGGTTGAAGTAATGTATCAAATGGGTAACACCTGGAAACTAACTCAAACATCATTGTATCCGGTTCGAAGACATTTATCTTTTTGGAGAAAACCAACACCTGGGTTTTCATGGCACCGAATCGAACCTGGTTATTTTGGCCCTAATTCATAATCACCTCTAGATTATCATTGAAATATGCAAACTCCTGCTGCCGGTGAAGATGTGCATTTCTAGCCGATGTCCTGGAATCCAAATGAAATGACAATAGATAGATAAATAGTTCTTCATTTCCAACAGGTATAAATACACCCAGTAACAAGAAATGTTGAAACTGAATAAATGTATATACAAAAAAATGTTTTAAATGTGATCGAAATGTACATTCACATGTATGTGTTAGCAGGTTTAATACTATAAAAGAGAAAAAAATATCACATGTTGTAAGTAAATGTCATGATACAATTTGTTATGATATATAATGGAGATATATTAATGTCACATGAACCACATATCAGATTGAAATCATTGCAAATGATTGAAAAAAACAGGCGATCTCTTTAATATGTCTGTGTGCTGTCATCAGCGAAACAATATATTGAATTGTTGGTTTTTTCTAATAGATCGTTGATACACAATGAAAATAGTCTTGGAGACAATATGGATCCCTGGAGAACACCAGCGTTGGTGGTTATTCAGAAAGCTAGAGATCCATACACAAAAATGATTCGACAAGGCATAGCGTCGAAGTTTAGCCAACAAATTCTCTTGCCCCACACGGTCAAAGGCCTTAGAAATATCAAGCGCAACAGCTATTGACTTTCCATGTTTCTTAGATGCGTTATTCATTTTCCTTTGCCCCTTCGCTATATAAAAACCTGCTCATTCGCCATATAATTTACATCCGCCATAATATTTACATCAAGGATCGGCAAATAATTTTAAGTAGGATCTGGATAATGTGGGAAAATGTTGACATGGCGTGTGTTATTTGTGTTTGAAAAAAATCATCTTTGTGAAATTTGTTTCACATACGTATGGTATGTCAAGCCAAACATAGTGGCCAAAAAGGTCGCCTGCTGATATTTGTTTCAGAAAGCCATATTGTTGATTGTTAAAGATGTTAAAGCCTTCCAAGGATATGGTGGTTTACGGCTTTCTACATGAGTTTTGATATCACTGATAGCGAAGCAACTGATCTATAGTCATTTGGAATATTTTTCTGGCTGTTTTTGGGAATAGGCTGAACGCGAGCAATCTTCCAACAAGAAGGAAAAACCCCTTTTTTGGTAAAACAAGTTGGAAAGTCTGCAAAATACTGGTGCAAGGTCACTGGTGCACTTTTCAAGTACGATGCCTTGTTGATATTGAAAAGCACGATATTCGCAATTTTCTAGGAATTCAAGTCAATAACTATCCTGTTGGAAAAATAATTTCATTATTCGAAGTCATAACAAAAAAATATTGTGGTTTCGTCACAGAACATAGATTGTGTAAAAATGACTGCCATTGAATCGATATAGATTTCCAGTTACTCATTGTGAAATATGAAAACTCTGTCTGAGAATTTCATGAATCCTTTGTTTGTGATATTGATTTTCTGTAGATTTTTTTCAATGATTTTTGTATTAAGTGTCATCGTCCAATTTTTTTTAATTTATCTTTGACTATACAATAAATAAGACACAAAGCGTCCTATCCATTCCTACATTTTTGTCTTCATTTATTTCTTATATTTTCTAGAAAGCAAAGTATTACATGGTTTCGAGGGAAGTAGCTTCGGAAAAAATTCCATTTGATCTTCATAAAATCGCGTCAAATTTTTTTAAACAGTTTTTTTGATTTGTAATCTGAAATTTCAATTCAAAACTCTGTAAATACAATTTTGAGTACAATCATAAAATCGATTCTTCTTTATTTCCCGAACAAAATTGTCCACAACTTTTTTATCAGTCGTATAAGCTAAGCAATCAATTCGAAAGGAAAATATATCGAATTAAAAAGGCCTCTATCTGGGACTTTGTTGTGGAATTTGCCGCGGTGGTAGTGCGCCCGACTCACGATCGGAAGACTGTGGATTACATTCCCGCCTAGACCAGATATTTTTCTCGAGAGAATATATCTGGTTGAAGCTGCAACCGTGTTGTGAATCACACGTTAGAAGGTAAGACCTCGTTAGTCCTTAGCTCGCACAAGTTTCTCAACTTCTGAGAGTTGTCATTCGTATGAGGGCACCAGCTGATTAACATAAAAACAGATTTTAAACAGATTTTGAACGAATATTTATCAGATTTTAAACAGATTTCAAACAGATTTTAAACAGATTTCAAACAGAAGTAGCATGAAAAAATGCCACAATGACGGTCTAATTCGAGCTCAACCGGTATGGGTTAACGGGGTCTTTCACCTAGTTCGACTACTTACTCAGGTCATTTCTCCCATGTTCACCCCTATTCAATAAGACTAGAGGAAAAATCCGACTATTTTTTAAGGAAACTACATTGAGGAAAGTTTTATTTTCACTGCTATATATAATTTAATCAGGTAGGGATTTAATTTCAAAACATTCAATCACAACTGGTGAACTCACTACTGCTTTCTTATATTTACCATAATATAAACTTTCTTTTTTAATCGCTTGGGTGACAGGTTTTTTGCGCCTTCGCCATATAATGACATTCTCCTTCGCCATAATTTTCACACCATTGTATGCTCGCCATTTATTTCTCAATTTACTCGTCATTTATTATTAAAACTAATTATATGTACAACACTGGCCGGCAAGGGGCCCATCGTAATCCAACAGTAATTTAGTTGGGTGAGCCTATACCTGTGCTATCGCTCGCCATCACATATTAGATATTGACAAAGTAAACAATTAATGGCAATTCACATAAATGATGATCATGTTGTTGTATACTTTGGGGTGAGCCATTAAAAACGTAGCAGGTTAGATAACTGAGACATCGTTTGAAATTTGAAATATTCAGTTCGAAAAAAAGGATGTTTTAGCATTCCTTTAAACCTTCCATTGACATTGTGGACATTTGTTCTAAACTTGAACCTCATACAGGAATTCTGAACTATCTTAATATTTTTCTGATATATTTTAGATGAATGCGGTCCAAATCAGTTTAATTCAATATAGATGGTACTAATGACTCTAAAATAATTTCTTACTACTGATAGAAAGGATGTGTATTGCTGAAATTTGTTTCAGCTTTTATTGATTGTTCTTGTCCAAAATTTGTATCTGGCAAACCGGCAGAACTTTTTACAAAATAATAAATGAGAAAATAAGTTGTCTTTTGAATGGAGAGATCAATTCAACATTTGCGATTCATCTTTCGACAGATGGGCAGAGTTCATTTATGATTATGACGTTTGCATTTGGAAGAGGAAGGATCAAAAGTCTACCTTTTTGAAATACTTGGGAATTAATAGATTTCAAAATTTGCTCAATTATTGCTCAGTGTTCAAATATAATTGAATTGTCCCCCTTTATTGAATTCGGTTTGCAATAGAGAAATTGGTAATAATTTCAGAAGTAGGTGAAGTGATGGATCAGGTTGTTATTTGTTCCTAGAAAGGTATCAATTTTCAATTTATCATGTAGAAATTTGTCCGGTAGTAATAGTCACAATGATTCGAATTACTATAATATCATCAGAAACTCTAATGAAATGAAAAACAGATGTTCTGGATGTGGTGTAACATAAATTGTCATTTTCTAATTTGAAAAAAAATAGCTTTATATTTTTTCAATAAGTGATGATTTTTACGAATCATCACAATGAAATGTTCTGGGGCCAAAAATATTTCAAATTATTTTAATGTATTTTCACAAACTACACCTAACGATTTGAACTTCAAAAACTTTGTTTTCAGAAATATCACGACATATTTCGCTTTCACAGTATATTTTTCATAGCGAATAATATACCTTGTACGTTATCATACATACGTACATAGGTAGATATTCATTTATTTCTACAGAGTATATGTAAATCTTGTATACAAGTTAAAAGAAATAATTTGTCCTAGAAATACGTCAGTGACCAAAATTACATAAAAATAATAAGACACAAAATTTTGATAAACATGTCGCATACAAGTATAGAGTTGATAAAAAAAAAATAAACTGTTGAAATATTCATCTCTAGTATAAGGCTCTATATTGCATAAAAATTAATTCACAGATTTCAGAAAACTGCTGGCCATCCCAATGTCTCTTATATCCTGTGGGAGAGAATTGAAAAATTCAATCGCACTCTAGACAGTACTTTTTTCATATAGAGATTTTTTTATGTAGCGGATATAAAAAATCATTTCTTAATCTTTTTTCCTTATGTATTTTATGGTGCTTTTCAAAGTAGCTTGGTTGATTTATTAAAAACTTTAATGGCCCAAAAATATATATCGCTGGTACTGTTGATAATTTGTTCATTTTAAAGATTCCTCTACATGAGTCTTTGACCTTTATACCGGAAAGTATTCTGATTACCCTTTTTGACGGAGAAATACTCTCTTCAGCTCATAACTGGAGACATACATGGTATGTTATCCACTACAAAAAAGCTACTGTGACAGCGAAATATGTCGTAATATTTTCGAAAATGAAGTTTGTGAAGATCAAATGTAATTGAATGCTTTGGCAGAAAGTTAATGAAGATATCTTGTTTTCTAAATAATTTTTCAACAACGGAGTGCAAGTTTTTTCGATTTTTTCCCTTCCTAAAAATAAATGTCGGAGGTAAAAAAAACTACGTGAAAAAATACTGTTGAATTTAGCTCCAATATCATTTACTTTTCTCTTAAAAAATCTTGTTTCGTAGCCAGAAATATACAACACTTATCAGAATGCAGTTTTTCGTGTTTAAATTTTCCCTTCCCTGTTTTGTGAACATTTTCTACAATAAAGTGGACACTTTCACAGCATTATTGGGAAAAAAATGTCATTTTCAAGGTATTCCAAACGGCAAGTATTTCTGCACAAATATGAGGTTCAAATTAAACTCCGCTAACTGAAACAGAAATATCAACTGACTGTAAAATATTCCATAGAAGTTAGTTAAAACAGTTTGTAATTAGTAGCATTTCACGCTGCATACATAAATATTGTGTATCCCAAACAAATGAAAACAGAATAACTCATAGGAAATTTAATAAGTTACATTTCTATTTTAATTCGAAAAAGGCAAAAGAAACGTTAAAATTCTCTTCTCGTGTATCTAAATTTTATGCTTTCGACATGGATGATCTCGAATCTGTTGAAGCGGAGAAGTTGAATTGATTCGATAAGAGAGTTCCCCATTGCATACTGAAGTGATTACATTCTCGTAATATGTAAAATGGTGTGTGGGTGTTGTAGGCCAATGGAATATTCTGCTCTTCATTTACATATTTTTGGAAGAGAGGGCGCCAAGTAGGTTATTACAGAATGTTCGTTCGTGATTGTAATTTTGATGAGAATAGCAAACATATCTTTCTGAACCAGACCAGAATGTATTGTATTACTGGAACTCGAAAATGTGAAAAAGAGAAATAATTTTCTACAAAAAATAAACTTCGGAAGACAGTAATAGTGTTTTCTAATAATCCATTAATAGACCTTGTGAATGGTCCAGATGCACATATTCAATGGCATCAAGAGGTTGCATATCTTAATGAGGATCTCGAGGAGATTTCGAATTGGAGTTAAAGTAAGCAAGTTCAATTCAATGTCTCCAAACCGTACATAATAATTTCGGGAAAGACAATTTCGCTTTTTGCTTCGTTGAGTTTGTTGGGGATTGAAATGGACAGCAATATTCCTTGGCACAATCATGGTGCTGGAATTAGGAAGGCTGCTTCACAAAAGCTGGGAACACTGTTCCGAACCAGAAAACTGTAAACACTTCAGCAATTTTTGAAGATTTATGAAGCTAAGATCAAACCTTCTTTGGAGTATTATCTCATGTCGATTTATTTTTTGCTAATATTTGTGGTGCTTTAAATCACATTTACATGCTTCGTATGATTGCCTACAATTGTGGTGATTTTAATTTCGATTTATACTGTAATATTCACCTTAGATCATTGTGCAATGTGATGTTTTGTTCGTCTTCGTCCATTGGTGGGTTTGCCCACAAGAATTACAGTAGCTGTACCTTGATAGACCAAATATTTTCGAATTCTATTGATGAGCTACGTTATTGACAGTGACATTTCTGTCACCGCGCAATTCTCTCAGAAATGAGAGACTTTTCGCCTATTTCAGTTGAAAAATCCGAAACAAAAAGATTTTTCAGTGAGGAAAACATAAGAAATTTTGAGGTCGCCTTGCAAAAAGAAATCTAGATCCATATTTATGAATGCAGTAATTGTGACGAAGCTTTCGAGCGATTCTTTGAGGTTTGCTTTCATGATTTTGAGGTTAGCTTTCCCACAGAAAAATATTTGTGAAGAATAATAAGAAAAGATGGATCACGCATGAAATGAAAAAATCACGCTCTACATTGAGACATTTATTCTTTCCCAAGAAAACTGACCCTTTTTTGGCTAATATTTACAAAAATAGCAAGAAAAAACATACAAATTCAGTAAGAGAAACGAAAAGAAAGTGTTATCAAGAGAGAATACTAATGTCTGAGAATAGTTCAAGGGTTTTATCTGAAACATCAAGTGGAGTAAAACAGTTATCAGGAGATATGGTTATTCAAAAGGATAGTGAATTGATAGAAGATCCTGCAAAGATTGTGACTGAATTAAACAAGTGGAGTAAAACATTCATCAGCAAATATTGTTATTCAAAACGATGGTGAGTGATAGAAGATCGTGCAAATATTGTGACTGAATTAAACATTTTTTTCATCAAGGCTGCCCAAGCACTAATGGGGAAAATTTCAAAGGTATTGCCTGTTTTATGTGTGTATTTGTTTCAACCATAGTTTGTTGTTTTCATTCAGTGTTTTTTATAATTTAGTTTAGTTTACACTATATTTTGTTTATATTTTCATATTCATAGTACATTTATGTATTTCATTTTATACTTCCTTACTAGCTTTGCCAACAAGATATTTTCTTCGGACAATAAAGTCTTATTATACCTAAAGTATGGAGCTCAGTCTCTAAGCATTCCCCGAAGCTACTGGATTCCATTCAGAAAAGAGCCATCCGCCTGATTGAAGACTTGCGAACAAGATATTTTGGAACATCGAAGAAAAGTTGGAGAATTGTCTCTCTTCTATAGATACATCCAAGGGAGGTGTTCTAGTGACTCGACCCATTTGATTTCACCAAGAGAGATATATAGCAGAAATACGCGACGGACTGTGGCTGCTCATCGGTTTGAGATTCAACTCACTACACCTCGAATTTTACTGCTCAAGAACTTTTTCATTTGTAGAACTGCTTGCATGTGGAATAAACTTCCTGAGAACGTTTTTCAGATGAATTTAATCTCCAGTGTGATCTCCAGGCATATGTAAAATATGCCGAAAAATTAACACTTGTGTTAAAACTACAGTCCTTTCGCCTTCATTCACAACATTCACAAACTGGACCCTGTTTCACAAATGAGATGAAAATTCGTTGATTCACCGACGGTGATATATTGATACTATAGGTTGATGATTTGAAGCGTCAAAAGCCTTACTGTATGAGCCAGTGAAATCAAAGGACTAGCTTCATCTTCGTCAGTGGATTTGACAAAATTATCTCTATTGAGGCAATTGTACAAGTGTAACCTGGTATCAAGGTTGCGTGCGCCATTAGAAGATGAGTTCGAAGTAGATGAGCAATATATTTTTCTGAAATTGTCGAGAGAAATGGAAGTAGACTAGGTCGTAAGTCTTCATCAGCATTATTTATAGTAGCCTCTCCACTGTCTATTGAGAAATGAAGATTAACCATGACCGTGGTTACAAAAAGTGAAACGTATCAATTCAAAGTAGGCTCACGGGTCGGAAGTCCCCGTCAGCATTATTTATAATAGCATATCCACTGTCTATTGAAAAATAATGATGATAATAATGATTGTTTTTATTGATAGGTAAGAAAAAAACAATGTATGGAATACAATATGTACAATCCACCCACGTACATATAAAAGGCAGATTTTAATTTCTGATCTTGTCACGAATGACTCAATCAGAAGTTGCTTTTCCATTCAACCTCGAAAAAAAAATAAATAAAAAAAATTGTACATGCACAAAATACGTAAATCCTAGATATATATCAATGCCAAATTTACCAGAATCACTTCTGTTATTACTAACAACATTAAAAAAACTGATGAAGATCAAACTGTATGAAATGCTCATTTACATCAAAATTATTTTATTGGCAGAGGAGTTGAGGGGGCAATTTGTGTTCCAGTAAGTAAATTTTGAGTTTATTTCTATAATCTTGCGCGAAAAGTGATTCTACCGAATTAGAAATTAAATTATAAATCTAGACGACTTTATAAGGAAAGGATCCAAGAAATAAAAATCCACGAAATGTGGATTAACCATGACCGCCATTACCAAAAGTGGAACGTATAAATCCACAGTAGACTTACGGGTCGTTAGTCTCATCAGCATTATTCACAATAGCCTCTATCTCTACTGTCTATTGATAAATGAAGATTAACCATGACAGTGGTTATAAAAGTGGAACATATCAATCCAAACTTTCTGCAGACGCAACAGCCTTGATGAAATCATAAAAAATTATATTGAATCCATGGAATAATGGCGGGTGGTAATGGAATTTAAGTTGGCTAAAAAGAATTATTGATTTGTGATGCACTGTTTGAAACCTTCGGTGTAGTAATGAATATCACTGCAGTTTTAGTCCAACACCAAACCGTTATTTTCAAAATTTCGTGTTTCGAACAGCAATTGATCATCTTCAAGAGAAAGATTAAACTAGTTCAACTTGGATTTGAATCGCTGGAGATTGAAACCATTTAGAAAAACGTTCTCCGGAAGTTTATTCCACATAAACGCAGTCCTCCAGATGAGAGAGTTCTCAAATAGTGAAGTTCTGATCTGAGGTTTATAAAGCATCGAAAGTTTCCTGGTTCGGAACAGTGTTCCAAGCTTTTGAGAAGCAGCCTTTGCAATTTCAGCGACATGATTGTGCCAAAACATATTGGTATCCATTTCAACGTCCAAAACAAAATTATAGGAGCAGAAAACTGAATTTTCTCACCTGAAATTATTATATCCGTGTTGAGATGAAACTCCAGTATTTTTTTTTTATTACTGATGATCCATTATCATCGATTCCTATCCATTTGTCGTAAATTATGTATGTCTAGAAATCAAATCACATCGAGTATTTTTTGTGTAGTTGGTAGTTTGTCAAAAGAGTGCCTACAGTTTTATGAAGAGAATTTCACGATATACAGAAGGTTACCACTTCTGATCATAGCTCATTCTTTTTTTGTAGAAAAAATCATGATGAACAAAATATTTCACGTATAGTCAGTGGGTATACTTGAAGAATAGCTATAAATCGAATCATCTAAGAACAATTTGTTCAGGCCAGTCTCTGTCGGATACAATCCAACGCCCTTCGTGGTATTAGCCAGGGAAGTAGTTGTTTTCTGATAGGTGTCAGTCCATTAACCTACTCTGTAGGGAGTTAAGACTGGCCTGAACGAATTGTTCTTAGATAATTTGATGAACGAAATAGGTGCTATTCCACTTGATCATAGTTTCGCTTCATAAACGTTATAATCTGAATGCACAATTCAGAAACTGGCACTATAAATTTTTTATATAGTACTTTCTTATAGAAAAATGATGAAAGCATTTATCGTATTTTTGACAGTTTCGGAGATATTGAGCTTTTGACATCGATTAAAAAACAGTTGAATCTGTTCAAAAATGGCAAGTGTTGTTTTTCGTGAAGCACTTGAAGTTTACAAAAAAAAATCAGTGTGTTACTATTCTATCAGCAGATTGGTCTATCTAAGACATGACACTTGTATCTAAGGGAATGAATCAGCTGCCAGTAAAAATCACCTCTCAGTTTACTAATGTACAAAAAGAAACACTCTGAATATAATAAATCAATCAAACAGCATTTGTAATCATCTGTCATAGCTAGTGACTAACATTTGTTTTATAAAAAACATAAAGAGTCGAACACTGATTGCTATGATCAAAAATAAATCAGTCTGGAATCAGGACTTCTCTTTCAAAAGAATTGTGAGTTATTCAATTCACATTTGTTCACAACCAAGAGATCAAAGCATTTTCGATGAAACAAAATGAGTAGCCGATAAGAAACCACCAATCGAAATGAGACCAGAAGCGAAACATGTCGCTTTGAGTCCCATTTTATATCAGTTAATGAATTTAACAGTCTATTTTTCCATCTGGCGGAACGTAATTTTCCATTGAAAAGTTCAGCTATGCATTCTACGTGGAGTAACTGGTGTTTTGTGAAACGTTCCTGTCTGTTCAATGTTTTTTTTTGTTAGAATGCTGACATTGTTTGTTGAAAAAGTTACTCTAATTGAAGGTTTTTTGCTCATATACTCTACACTTTGCGTTTGAAGTATGAAATTTGCTATACTCGTTCACAAAGTTTGACTAATTGGGAGCGACCTCGTTGGCCGTATGTATGAATAGGGTTTTATATTTCAGAATATAAAAAGTTTTTTCTATAAGTTTCAGTTCAGTATCATAATTGCGAGTTGCAATCCTTTTAGAAGCTATTTAATAGAGAGTCATCAAAGGAAATAGACATGTTATCAAGACTTCCACACCTTAGCGTGGGTGATAATTACCTGTTAATTTGAATTTGTTTAGGAACTGAGCCGAATTCATAACCGCCTGCTGATGAAAATTTTATTCGAAACGTACTCGCACATTCTCGGAGTCAGTCGACGGCAATCGTTGACGATTTTTAGATGCATATTTACTGAAAACGCCAGTTGTGTTCTATATATTTCATTTTTATGGAGTCTTCACTGAATAAATGTATTGAGGTGGCCATGCTTCACTCAATACAGTGCTATCTAAGTCGATAGTAGGATAAGGATTGTTTGATGATTTAGATGATTTTATTTTGATGAATTATTCTACAGTATATAGACCAGAAGATGATTGGAAAATGATGCAGTATTTATTGAACTTCACGGTTACCAGATTTGTCACTCCTTGATTGATATGAGACCTATAGCAGATGCAAGTAGCGCTCGCCGTCTGGTGTTGATGAATCACAAATGCTTTGATTCTGGGACTTGATTTGAAAAAAATAATTGAACATTTTGTTTTGACTATTTTATTCCCTTCTTTTTCGAAACTCCAGTCAGTTGAATTTTTTTCCAATTCGAATGAAAACTTTTGTATATCTAACGAAATTTTCATCGTTCTCAAAAGTTTATTTTCGTGAAAATTTTTTAGACATTCACATCTTTTGTCACTTTGCACTTTCACTCTCATTGACTCTTTTTCCAATTGATATCTATCATGTACTGTTCTAGTCGAAAGTGGTTGAAAATATATTAGTGGAGGAGACCGTGGAAGATCGACCTTCACCCATCAAATAACTTGATGAGACGTATTTTTTATCAAATATAATTTATTAAGAAACATGCATATGATAATTAACACAGAAATTTCGCGATTTGAGAAAGAAATTGAAAAATGACATCAATACAGCTCACATATTATATCTAAGTAAGATTCAGCAGGTAATAAGTAGTGATTCTAAATCATTCTGGCAGTATGTGATCATTAAAAAAAGTAGCAAAAGCATACCAGGTAAAATTAACTTGAACAATATTGAATATTCCAATGGCATTGATATTTCTAATGCATTTGCAAAACATTTCAGTTCAGTTTATACAAATGAATGTATTGATGGTTCAGCATTTACTGATAATACCAGTCTTAAATTCATTTGAATGAATTGTATAGATCATGATGATATCATCGATGCAGCTAGGTATTTGAAGATAAAAAAGTTGATTGGGCCTGATAATATACCACCATTTGTATCGAAAGATCTTGTCGACTTCTTGTTATATCCATTGAAAACTATTCTTTAACCTATCCTTGAAAAGCAAGACATTTCCTAACATCTGGAAACGAGTAAAGGTTCTGTATCTGTAGAGTAGGGAAGGTGAGTGTAAGCCCACGCACTTAGGCCACATGTGACCCATTATACATCCTCCCGAGGAGTTGTCCTCCTAGGTCATCGTCCATCCT
>WOGN01002972.1:0-15896 GCA_015342105.1 Leptinotarsa texana
GTTAGTAATAAATCGCACTTGAGGTCGAATTTCTCGGAACTGCATAGGCTTGTTGAATATCCCACAATTCGTAAAAGTGCTTTCAACTGTCCAAATTACATTTTCAAGAAAAAAAAAAGGAAAATCAGGTTTTCCTATAAGCCTGGATTCAGATTTTAAGATATGTGTATTTTGTAACATTTTAAACCACTTTTTTTGAGATGTCTCCAAGCACTTTCATGACAAATATTCATTTCGGAAAAAATTTGACGTGTAGATTTTCCCGGGCTCATGTTTGTCTGCAAATTATCAATTTTCATTGAAAAGGACACAATGTCTAACTTACCTCATACATACCTCATTTATCAAATTTTCTTCAGTTTGCTGGTCGATTCTGTCTCCGTATTTTTCCTCGGCTTTTCAAATGAACCAAACTCGATAAGATTTTGATCCAATAACTTGAACATAGTTCGATGTGGTTGTCGTCTTTCGGGATACAAGTTTAAATACATTTCCGAAGTCCTAACACTGTTTCTATCGTATTTGTAATACATTTTTTCTTCATTCGTGAAATCATTTTTCGCCATAAATTCAATGACTTGTACAATAACAAAATGTCGTTGAATGTTACAAATTGAAAGTCAAATGTAGAAACATCAAAGTCAGAGCCTATTATTCTAAGAATTAATTTTTTTCAATATCTTCAATTTTTCGAGAAAGAATAATCACTTATGATACATGATTGAGAAGGTGAAATCTGGTTCTATTCAAAACAGAAAGAATCCAATATAGCGCTCACGAGAAAAAATGAAGTTGATCATAGTGGCCAGAAGACGAAACGTCGGATAGCAAATCTAACACCATTATGTAGCAAGGAAAAAGTGGCAATGTGAAAGTGCAAGTTATTTCCGACACTGTTGGGAAATGAAGACAGAAAAAAAAGCATTTTCCGAAATTTCTGTTTTTTCCAGATATCTCCGGGAATACTTGGAATTTCAGAATTTTCTCAACGGAACATATGCATAATAGTAACTTTAAAGAATTTCAATAGACACAAAATTACGCAGATTCCATATAACGAAACAAGGTGTCGCTAATTTCTTCAGTATGAAATCAACATGATGATTCCAATTGATTTGGGAATCAATAAAAACTCCTGAACATTTTTTATAGTTTACCTGTTCAATACTTTCAATCTCAGACCTAACCAATACACTACAATCAGTTTCCTGAGTTGTAAAGAGAATGGTATTGGTTTTGAGATTAGTTAGAATCAAGTCATTCTTAGAACAATAATTTTGCATGTTGGATACAGCATCATTTGCTCTTACTAACAATGTTTCACATTCCAAACGACTGACAGTAAAAGATGTATCATCAGCAAATTATATAGAGCACTGTGGATGATTCCCGTCTTCGGATAGCTTTCTCTATATGATTTGGACTGCTCCTTCGACCGGAACGTTGGTGTAAAGGCTTTCCACGTCGAAGCTAATTAGTTGATCTCCCTGTGTGACTTCAATTGACCCTAGTAGCTCGATGAAATGCCTTGCATTTTTCACAAAAAACGGTGTTTTTCCTTGTAATGGTTGTATTATGGGAATTAAAAATCTAGACAAGTTTTGAGTAGCCGAATCTCTGTAGCTGATGATCGGTCTAAGCGGAACGCCCTTCTTGTGGATTTTGGGTAATCCATACAAGTGAGGGGGCTTACTGTGGTGCGGTGTTAGCCATGATCTTTCCTTGTCGGAAAAATAGACTTGGTGTTTTTTCAAAATCTGGTACAACTTTATCTCATTTGATGCAGAAGGGTCCAGTACGATATTTGTGTATCGTCCCTTTTCAAGAACCTCTTCTGAAGAATCTAGAGAATAGTATCTATCACCACAGTAGCGTTTCCTTCATCTGAAGGTAGGATCTTGATTGTGTTGTCCCTACGTAGACCGTTCAGAGCTCTACGTTCTTCATTGCTGATGGTATCAACAACTAGTGAAATTCATTTCTCTGTGATGTGTCGAGAATCCAACTGACGGACTGATTAGGCAAAGGATTCATGAAAAAAGCATATTTGATTTTGTCCCTGGGATATTTTGGGATGTTTGTTTTGGTTGAATGAAAGTGACTTTGTAAGTCTACTAACTTTGGAAATTTGGTGGGAATTCGCAGTTCAATAACAACATTTAGAAGCAAAACATATTAAATTCTGCTAAGTATGAATCATTTTGATACCATAAATTCTCTTCATAGATCCCTGAAGATGAACTTGGTGACGTTTGAAATACAGTCAAAACAAGTAGTAATTCCTTTGATTCTACTTCTGAATAGTCCACCATTTGCATATAATCAATAATGAAAATATCTATGATTGCTCAAATTTGAACCTTGATGGTAACGAATGAATTGTGATAAAATTGCCTGTTTCAGAGTCCCATTTGAATAGTAGTAAAAAACGGCTACAAATTTTTTGATTGCGAACCCAGAAAATTTTATATTCTATTTATAGATCTATGTTGTTCATTCTCATTGATATCTTCATTTAAACTCATACACGAAAGTTTTCAATGAGCCATATACACGTTGTCGTACAACTTGGGCTTTCCTCAACTCCCAAATTTGTAAATCAGGATTGATTGTTGCAACAATTTTCAATTACATTTCACGTATACGTACGATCATCTTATATTTTTCTGAACCTAGGAGAGAAAAAGAGCGTGAAAAGTTGAAACCAGTTATACGAAATGTAAACATGTCAGTAGGAGAAATACGTTCGTATGGGGGCAGAGATATGTAATTCAATGTGTAAAAGAGAGAGCCGATTATGGCGTTTTGGAAATCAACGTCATGTTTGGGGTCGCCATTTGTTAACATAATCAATAATTTTGTTGCATTTTCGAGGTTTCGATTGGAATGATTATCGTATGTGACCTTTGAGGTCGCAGTTTGCTTACATAACTACTGTTTCAAAGATAGGAAAGATGTAACGAATGTCTCTAAAAAAAGCAAGTTTTGAAGAATTGTTGGTTTACTAACCACTGAACTCAATCATCGAGTTCTTTTCACCCTTATCTGTAGGGATAACGTAGGTACATGAAGATTTGAAAAAAAGTTCAAGAGAACAATGGAATAACGTAAGTTCTTGTGTACCCCTGTTAGTTCTTGTAGATCGTCAATGACCAGAAGGCTGTGGTCGTCGATGACGAAGAGAAAGAAGTCCCATAAATGCCTTAATAAACGTTGAGAGAGAAGACAATGGAATGAAGTAACTTCTTGAGCATCCCTATTGGTGTAAATTAGAATTGGTAGCCAAAGAAGTGGCAAATGGGCCTAGGATACTCCTTTGGGATGATGACCACAGAAGGTGTTTTTTGCTAAAAGGGCACACGTCTTCCGATAGAGGCCAGTCTAGCGTCGCTCACATGTTATTTGTTGTGACGCATTTGGTAGTAGTAGACCGAGCTGATCCGTTTCTCAAAGATAAGAATATTTCCCAAAAATGTAATATACCAGGTAGTTTCCAACATGATCATTGATATAGAAAAAAAAACAATGACGATCACTGTGATAATAGTGATTCAGATGAAGGTGAACATAACAGAAAAATTCAACGGAGTGCATTGAAATACATCGTTGTTACAGAGTGTCTCATTAAAGGAAAACATTGTACGGTATCGGGAGACTAACGCCTCAAACTGCTAAGCAGATCAATACCTGTTCGAGACCTGTTCGAGACCTGTTCAAGACCTGTTTGAGACCTGATTGAGACGTATACAGGGTGTCTGACAATTTTTGAAATTAGTGGTGACATACCAATGACGATGTTTGCTCCATGACGACATAATTGGCTCTCTCTCTTACACATTGAATTACATATATCTGCCCCGATACGAACTTAGTTATTCTACTCATGTTGTATCCAACATACTGGAGAAAAATCTTGAGATATCTTCACTTCCTTTTCGGATAAATGGATTGGTTTTTTTCCAAATTTTTCAATGGTCGTGAAGTGATTATTTTATAATCAACTCAAAAAATGCAAAAAAATACAAGTTAACATTTGTAATTGAGAAATTATGAATGATTAAAATCGGACAAATAATTTGTTACAATGGTTTTTCAACCCCTATGAACTACAGAAATAGTCAAACACTCGGTTTTCTTTGCAAAACCGCACATCAGAGGATTTTTGTACGGACATAAAGAACCTGACTATGGAATCTAAGCCAGTTTTGAAATCTCTTAAGAGCAGTTGAGTCCACCATTGTATTTGTGGTTCAGGCTAACACCATTGACGAGACCTATGGCTGGTCGAAACAACGCCTCCTTCTATCGAGTCATAAAAGTGTTATGTTTAGGTTCTGATGTTCAACTAGTTGCCCTGCAATGAAAGCTACAGTGAAATGCAGAAGTTGAATCTCGTTGGCGGTCAATGTTGGGATTTCACTTTGCAATTGGCCGCCTTTAGGAGCCTCGTTCATCTGTAATATTCGAGGATTTAGTTCTTTGGAGATCCCATAGATAGCGTCCCTATGAGAGGAGATATCATCGCTCTTCTTCAGTTTTGAAAGTGGTTTTGGCAACTACATCTGCATACCATGTTGCAGAGGAAAAACACCAGAGAAAAGAATACTTTGAAGGTCAATAAAGCTTGACTATCTGAATTATTGAAAGTCATGTTTATGAAACACGACATACTAATTTTGGGCATATCTGAATTATATTAATTTATGCTCACAGACAGAAAAAAACCATCTTTATACTTCCAACAGGTTCCAACCACTTGTGTTGGCAATATGCCGAGAAATTGATATAAATGCTCAATATTTTCGAATTGCTTCAGAACTTCAAATTATTGCCAAACTAATCGGAAGAATACTTCAGTATCATATGGCCCCTGTACATGTTTTCAGTCCAGATATTCAGGAGTCGTTTCGTCCGAACCCATAACGCACATATTTTTCCTTGGAAATTGATTTCGCGTAAATAAATTTATCCAGTCCGAACTGGATAAAAAAACTGATTCCCGTGTGATTATTTCAATATTCGTATTTGAAAGTAGTTGTTTCGAAGGATTTTTTTTCAGTTTGTATCTGAAAAAAAGTGTTTGTTATTGTACCTGATTTTTTCATTTCTTCAAAAGTTTTCCTTTTCATAAAAACCAAAAGACTTTTTTTATGAAATAATCTCTTTCCGATTTTCTAGAGTGAATTTCTTGGAAACCATTAACAAGTGATTATTATCGCATTCCGATAGAACGATTCAGAGTTGAAGGGGAGGTTGGATTCAAATGTAATTTATTTTACGAGGAAAGATTAGAATGAGTTGATTTTATTGATATTTTTTGTGAAAGGAAAGTTGATCAGGGATGGTGAATTCAAAGAATATGTATCAATTATTAGATCCGTAAGCCATGTCACCACCTGTATATGTTGCTTAACTTCTTTTGCATGACATTTTTATAGCTATGTGTTACTGTCGTAGATGTTGCCCAAAATGTTGATTTTTTTATATTGACTAGAACACTACAAATAATTTCCATCATATCATCGTACCCCCTCACTGTATTTTTTTTAAATTAAATGTGTAGGAATTTCAACATTAATAATAATAATGATAATAATAATTTCATTTATTCATGATTAAAAATAACGACAATTCAAGTACAAATCCTATGATTGGATGAATAAATAACTGATCAAAAAGTAACTCAATACTTGTTTCGAAAAGGTGGAACAAGAATAGAAACACATTAAATATAAATAGAATATAGAAAATCTGACAAAAGTCTGAGCAAGTTTTAAATTTTCCAAAAATACATATACATTTCACACACTTGTTTACATACCTTGACGTCCAATATATACAGGGTGACAATTTGAAACCTTACAATGGCTATATCTGAGCAACAAAAGTAAACATTGGATATCGCTGAAGACAACTTCCATAATAAGGGAGAAACAAAATTATGGGGTAGCTAACTTGTTTTCAGTGACCCCCTCGCCACCAGATACCTCAACTTCATTACCTTGAAATGGCAAACAGCTGGCGTCAATGTTTTGTTTGTTTTCCATTTTTCACCGTGGTTATTTATCTTCAGTGATGTGCTCGAAGTCCTCTTCTTGGCGTGTCAACTGAAGTTAGAAATGAAATTAATGAATAAAATTTCAATAAATAGCTGAAATATCAATTGCAATAAGCAGTAAAACGTGAAATGAAAATACAATAAAATGAATGAAATGTAATAATCAAGATAAGAGATGAAAATGACCACGAAGTAAAAAATAAAAATAAAAAAAAATATGAAGATTGAAAAATAGATAAAACAAAAAGAACAAAAAATCTAATGAATGGAAAAAATTCAATGAAATATACGAAAAAATGAACAAGGTTCCAACCAAATCAGTTTGAGTAGCTTGGTTTCAAGTTTTTTAATTTTTTAGTATTTCTTTATTGATTTCTTGTTTTTTCTTATTTCTTTATATTTGAAGACATAATTTTTACTTCAAAAATGTTCATCCTTTTAATTTCCACTCTAATCTGATTATTTTATTCATTTCATTGTAAATTCATTTCATGTTTTATTGCCTAATGTAACTGTCATTTTCAGCTATTAATTCTAATTTTATTTGTTCTTTCAGAGAATCATATTGAACAATAAGAATCCAAACTAGTGAAAAATTCAATAAGTATTCCCTGAGATGTCACAGTTTGAATTTGACTCATAAAAGCATAAAAAAAATAGACAGCCTAAATTATGACCCCCCAAATACATATCTCAAGTTTTCCATCTTTATACAGAATATGATTTTGAAGCATGTCATAGAAATGTATCAGTGGCGTCTATCCACATTAATACACACCATGAAATCAGAACGAATAATTTCAGAATGACACAGAACCACGAAATCAGGTCACGATATTCTTGCAGGCACCACAGACGAACAACCTCGAGAGCACATCCGCACCTCGTGGGTGTTCGCCGTCGCCGCCATTTTGCTCACGTTAGTCCTCCTCTGCATCATCTGTCACAGAAAGAGAAGGAGGCGTCGAAGGAGGGATCTCCGACGCTCGCTCCACGTCCCAGCCGTCCCAGGGACTTCACGTCAGCCCCCGATTCACTTTTGCGAAGAATTAGGTGAACGTTTCGCGTCCGTGGACAGTGTCTGATGATGGTTGAAGACGCCACTTTCGAAACGTTACCTCGCGTGGGCTCTCAAGCTGTCAGCAATATTTTCGAGAAAACAGGGTCAAAACGACAAAGTTTCTAATGGGTTGAATTGGTGACGCAGTCGAAGTTGTTTGGGGGTTGGTAATGGTCTGAGGGTCGATGGGGATTTGAAACCTTTGATGGATTTCAATAACTTCAAATATTAGAAAGATCTCAACTGATAATTTCATTACCTACTTTGATTTTCGTTATAAGTTATTGAAAGTTCAATATATGAATGTTGATTGGATATTCCTTTGCCCTCGAAGACGAAAAAATCAATAATATTGTCAATTGTCAAAATTTACAAATTTTTATTTACTCGTATCAAACCTCAAGCCTAATTTCATTCTCAGAAACGTTTAGAAGTGGTAATAGTAGGTCTCTTCCCAAAATGTTCACATTTTTTTTCAATGTTTTTGAGAATTCATATTTATGCTTTTTTTTTCATGATGTACAAGGTGCCTGATAATTATTATGTGCTTCGATAACTACAGCTATGTATACCTATGCCCATTTCTTTAAAAAAATTACTTCATTAAATACCGAAATGATGCTTGGAATTCATTTCCACAAGTTTTAATTATATTCGATGATTATATTTGATTGGTTACTGGATAAATACAAATAATTTTGAAATTAGTTTTCGAACTCAAACTTTGTGCTTTCAAATGTCACTTGTTTAATACAGATTCTCGAATGGTATTTTTTATAGAATTTCAAATATTGCTATTGAACTGCCAAGTGAGTAATTGTTATTGAGTTTTCACTGATTTTTTGATTATCAAATGAAAATACAAATATAACATACTCACTTTTTCATAAAGTATTTTAAACACATCTTACCTACCCTTCACAGTACCTCCATAGAAACGGCAAAGGCTGAACCACAAAATAATGGATGCCCAGCATATTTTGCAGAAAACCTAAGCAAATATTTGAATTCAATTTATCCACAAAGATGAATCAGCCGCCTATATCTGATTGATTGACCGCGAAAATCTCCAGATCTGAATCTTGGCAATTCTTTCTTCCTGAATTTACTTGAAAAGTAAATAAGTAAATGCAACTCTAGTACTGCATGTATAAAAACTTACATAGGAAACATAGGCCAATTTATTAAAAGCAAATAGATAATAGAACTATTGAAATTTGGGGCGAAGAGGGAGGTCAAATTGAAGACATTCGAAACTTTTTCCAAAAACTATTTTTGAATTGTTTGTCATAAGTGAGGCAAGGATAGACCCAGCTATAGTTTTTTATTATCCACTGATTACTGGACACTCTGTACATTTATGCTTGCATTTTTGTGATTTAATTCTTTATTCATCGAACAGTATATCTATATTTTCTTTCTAAATCGTTGAATTACATCAACTGGTTTCGATTCTCACCAAAATGGCAGTACTAATTTAAACATTAAGATTCACTAATTCAGCCTGGCGATTCGAATAAGATTTTTTTGATAAATAAACGATGTTATTAATAACTGTAATATTGGCCTATTATACATGTTATATAGTTTTAACTATTACTGCCAAAGTGTTTGGCGGCTTTCTGAGATAAAGATATTCGTAGAAGTTTTCGATTTTGAGAGGAGATTGAAATTTTTACAGAAAACACAGAATATAAAAAAAAATCGTCAGAAAACTCATCAAAAATTATTTTAGGTGGAGTATTTCCTATTTCGTTGTGAATTGAATAGAATTCGTACAATCTAGGTTGACAATAATAGTAATAGCTTTGTGAAATTATTCAAATTTGAAGTACACATTTGCATACGAAAAAAAATTATTATTGTTTCATCTTTTCCAAGTGAGGACTATCATAAAAAATAATACAGTGAAGGAATTGCATCAATATACCCTGAATATAAATGAACTAAAAAATCCACTACTATTTTCAATTTTTAACAAGTTATTTGAATCTCCGGAAGTTCATATTCATGATTAAAAAGAATTTTTCAGCTCAAATGATTTTTCTCTTTCATTCATCATTTCTTGTGGCTATGTTCATTGATGAATCTGCTTGTTTTCATTATGAATGTTTGGTGAACAGATTTGTAATGAATAGGTAAAGACTGGGTAAATTAACATTCCTAAAAAAGAGTAGTTATTTAAGATAGACTCGTTTTGGAGTGTTTATATTGATTGTTTTTTTAGGTTTTCCATTTATAAATAGGTATTCAAGTGGAAGTCAGCTCATGTTTTGTGATTTTTGCAGATTTTATATCGTATCTGACTTGGTTTTACATTTCGACTTGGTCAAAACTTTGGTTTTGTTTAATATGAAGAAATGAGATTATTTTTTCGTACCGTCAACTTTTTATTTTTAAATCACACTCTCAATTATCTTTTATGCAGAGTTAACAGGAAAATTGACAAACATTCTATAAATTTAAATGAACAAGATTAAAAATAACAAACGTTTTAAATTAAACTTTCTCAGGAACACTTCCTCCGAGTGATGAAATCTTATTCATCACTATTCTTCATGTTTAACAACATCTAGAAGACGAAGTTCAGTAACAGATCTTCTGTATGTACCAATATTTGTTTTTATATCGACCAGTCGTACAGTAACTATATCTTTGGGCCAAATATTTATCAAGAATTGGCTGTCGACTATAATCACCATGTCTCCAATCTTGATTTTCCTTGTGGGTGATGCACCATTTTGTTCTTCTGGTTAATACCGACAAATATTCTTTGATCCAACGGCTACACTTGAAGTACCTAATAAAAAATGATTTGGTGTTAAAGCTTCAGCATCTGAATGATCCAATAATATATGGATGAGGTGGCGGCTGTTCAAAATATGTTCAAGGAGCGATGTGTGAAGAACTTCTTCTTGTGGTATCGTATCTTCTCCTTCGAAATGTCCCGTAGAATTATGTTAATTGAATTTATGAGTCTTTTCCAACTACTTTTCATGTGTGGAGCAGAGGGTGGAATAAAGTAAAAGTCTATATTGTCGGTGGTCAGAACAGAAGTGATGTTTTTTGCATCAAAATCTTCAAGACACTTTCTTAGTTCTTTATCGGCACCTCTTAAATGTGTCGCGTTGTCAGACATTTTTTTAGATCACCCTCTTCGTCCGATGAGTCTTCTTATTGCCATTGTAGCTTAGTGGGTACTTAATGAGATGGACTGCACGAGTACTCATCCAGGTGAAATGTACCCCATATCTCGCCGACCAATTGACACCTGCATTGGTCCAAAGTAGTCCTTACCTACTATGGAGAAAGGTCTGACAGAAAAAGTTCAACGAGAATTGGGTGGGGGATATTTCTTGAATAACTAGCTGAGCTCTTTTATTTTTGTACCACTGACAGTGGCTCCAAGAACTTCTTACGGCGTACCAAATATTGAGAATCCAATAACGCTGTCAAAGCTCGTTCACCACATACTCTTGGCCATTATGCGCTGCTTTGCAGTGGTAATGAAAAATTAGCAACTTGGTGAAATAGTTTCTGGGGTCTAGAATAATGGAAATTTGGTGTCTGTGCCTAAATCGTTAGAATATACTACTCTGCCTTTCAACCTCAAAACTCCTTCAGCATCTAAAATCGGCGAAAGTTTATATATTCTGCTAGATGAATCAACTATTCTTTCGTTTCGTAGTAAATTAATTTCTTCTGAAAAATGTTCGAATTGAACACATTTTAGCCAAATTTTTTCTGCGGTATTTATTTCTGAAGGTTGAAGTTCTGCATTGTTTGATGATTTATAGGCAAATCTCAACATTCAAGCTGTTACTCGAAGTAACTTTAACCGTGACGAAAATCTTTTCATATCTGGTAAAGCCTGTTTCAGATCTAAATTAATTTGCTTCGTGACACCAACAAAAAATTTTTCTTCACTTCTGATGTATCCAGATACTTTTGGTCATTTGCTACCAGTTTCCCATAAGTATAGGTTATTACTTCTTGTGCCATTATCAGCGATATTTTTTTTGTAGGGACCCAATTCCAATGTGTAACGTCTGAAATCGTTCTGCGAAATCACTGTGGAGGTTCTCCAAATGTTGGCAGTAAACAAAAGTCGTCGTCGTTGAAGCATACTGCTGAAAAATTAGGGGAATTGCAAAACTCACGTCTACCGATATTATTCTTGTATAAGAGCAATTTGGCTACAAAAGCAGCAATGACATTTTTTGTTTTAATCAAATTCAAGTCGTCACCTTGAAGTTGGAGATTGACATCATTAATTAATTCATACAGGTCTGTCAAGTACGCAATATCATTCCTTGAAGTGATGAGGTTGTCGTGCAATTCTTTGTCTTTGTTTTCCAAGAACTCTATTACAGAGTCAAATTTGTAAAATAAGTCAGACAGTTATCTCAGTGGAATTTCGTTCTCATCACAACATTTTTCCACTGTATAACACATAACATATATGGTTTCTCCTTCTGTATTGCTTAGAAACCTTTTGTGTTGCTTAGAATCCTTTGAAAATAAGTTCTTGAAAATAAGTCATATGTTTGTCTTTTTTATCTGAATGCATTTTATTCGAATGGATTTGTGGAATTTTCAATAAATCCTTATTTTAGATATTCTGCGCTATACTCCGTTTCTTTTTTTTTTGTTTCCGACATAATTTTGTTTTAAATGAAGCAGCGGGCGGGCCTAGTACTTTCGAGAATGGAGACTAGAAACTTCCCGTTTCTCATTGAAGCTTACCGCCATCTATCGTACAGTTTGGCAAGTTCGTACAAGTTCGTACTGTCTAGTCCCCTAGATGGCGTTACACGAGGAAAACGCGCGTTAATGGCAAAGGAGCGGTAAGGTTTGTGTTAATAGCAAAAAAAACATTTTCAAATTAGCCATCGCCCCCCTAAACCGCTTCAACGCCCCAAATCTTCTATGTGCCCTTTATTGCCCCCCTATTGGCCTCTAGCGCCCACAAGGGGGCGATATCGCCCACTTTGAGAGAGACTAGTCTAGAGGGAAACGGTGAATTGGAGTTTCTGTAATTCAAGGTGTCTCAAGAGTATCTTATGTGTTGTTAGTTGGTAGGCGAATTTGCTCCGATTTGAAATCCAATTTTTTTTAAGTTTTTTGAAATGACATCTGTGTGTTTTGTTTCTACTGTACTTATATAAACGGGTTATATTCGATAAGGATTTTTACATTACGTAATGTAAGCTCCATGAGGAAGGTAAAATTCAAACAAACATTTTTCAGTTTCAAATTCAATATTTGCGAAAACCTATGAAATGACGAAATCCTCTCGAAATCGAAACCATCAGTTGTTAGGTGGGACAATCAACCGTTGTGTATTGCTGGCAGCTGGGAGAGTGTGTCAGGCCTCGGTAAAAAGTGGAGTCGCGCAAAAGAATCAATATTTTTAACCGATAACCCAGTATTAAACAATAAATAGTAATTTAAATAAACGTGTTAAACAAAAATGAATATAAATGTTAGTGTGGAGTATAATAAAGCAGACAATAGCTAAGTTACCGTGCGAGCAAAAAAATGAAAGACGAAGACACAATACCGAAGACATTTCGAAATCGTATCCTTTGTACGTCGATGGAATATTCCGTTAAAAAAAATCACCTCGATAAGCTGCAATACTAGGTAGAAATGCACAGCGCACCTGCAGAGGAAAACATTCTCCATCGACGTACAAAATGTTGTTCTTTGTTCACTGGAATTCAATCAGGGGTGCTCTAGATTTTATTTTTACAACGAATATCCAATCTTCCTGGTGTGTAGACGAGGAGAAATGCAAGAAAAATCTACTGCCGAGTTAATAAAAAATACCTTGCTTTTTAGCGAACGGGGGCAGGAGACCTAGATCCCCGTGTTGTTACAATTACTGATAGATGACTGAACTATTGGACTTTTATTAGTGTCATTATTAGTTCTTGTGGACATTTGTGCAATTATCGTTCTGAACGAATTGTAAGCACTTTTGTTTCAAAGGAAAAATATCTTTCGGAAAATATATACTTTGTACTAGATGTAAATGTATTTTTAAAATATGCTCAGTTAAATTGAGACAACGTTTGAATTTGTGATGTGGTTCATCTCTTGCATTGTTAGCTATGATTTCAGTTTTACAGAGCATGTCAGGAAAAAAGTTATTAACATTCATATTGAAGTAGTAATTTTATGGATTATCAGCAATTTTTTGGTTCAAGAATGAGAACAAATTACCAAGAAACTCCTCTAAGGCATACATCTTGGTGAATTTTTGGTGAATATGAATTAAAAATGGCCGTTTTCAAGTGCACTGTAATTGAAAAGTATTTCGTCCTAGAATTTTTCCTTTTCATAAGTTGAAGTGAGCTCATAGTGAAGGCTTAAGAATTTATATTTTTTATTTATTTTTATCCCAATTGTCACTTTCACAAATCAAAGGTAGTGTTCATCCACAGATGATAAAAGAAGTATTCACATTTGGTATCCCCAAAATTCCAGAATAAATATTCTTTGAACGAAAACTTACTTCGTAATATGAACTACTGGAAAGTCCAATTAGTAACTGGTCGTATACGTTAATTTTGACTACAAATTGAAAAAAATCAATTGAAAAAATTCAATATTGATACTTAAATTTCTTGAGGGGCCATTCATAAATTATGTCACACGAATTTTAGAACTTTTAGACCCTCCATCCTTGTCACAGGTTGTTACATTTTTAGAACCCCCTGATGTGACGTCACACATTTTTCAAACGTATGTTGTATTTAAAAATAATCTGAAGAAAACAGTTATTTTCATTTTTTTCTTATTATTATTGAATAATCTTCAATAAAATCAACATAAAATGAAATATTTCTGATAACAGAAAGAGCAAACGATTAGTTAAGAAACAATAAGCGAGTAACTATGTTAATTAAAGATAAAAAATGAAAAGAGAAACGAAAATTTCTGTTTTTCACCACTTTTATTTGTAACTAACGTTACTGCAGTTTCGTCCTAGATAAACAATAAACAATAAAGAGTTTATTGTTTAAGTTTGAAAATGTCCATATAGAACGAAACTGCAATAACGTTAGTTACATATAAAAGTAGTAAAAAACATAGAAATTTTCATTTCTCTTTTCATCATGATCGGCTACATCCATCAATTTATTGAAAGATACAAAACTTATCCATCTTCTGTCAACAGGCTTTGGACCCACTCTTTTATTTATATTACCTGTTATTGGTAAATCAAGCACTTCATTTTCGTTTTGAATTTGAAAGTCACGAACATTAATAAATATAGATCAAGTTTGAAAAATTCATAAATTATTTATTCACATATAAATTTAATGTTTCGGTATTCTTAATTTTAACATGTGACGTCATAAAGCTTTTGACATCCCCCCCACCTACTCCTTGTCACACTATGTCACATTACGGTGATTCCCCCCCATTAACGTAATACAGGGATGGCCCATAAGTGGTTGACATTTCGAAAAATAATGATTTTCTGTTTCAATCCATTATAACAAGAATTTATTCACTTTTAAATTTTCAGTTGAAAATCAACATGAACGCATTATTGGGGTACAGAACAGTTAAGATTTTTTTTCTGTCTTCGAATATCTTTTTACGTATCTTATGGGATTCACACCATAACAGTTAGAACCACTGTTACGATATCATTGTCTGCTCACTTGACTATTATTACTCCATGATTCTTATCGATTGCAGATACATAGCTACCACGATCTTTCTTCTGCATCGTTTTTTTATGGGAAAGTGGACAATTATTTGGAACTCGTATTATCTCTAAAAGTACTACTTCCTACGTACCCTTTGACGCTCATAAACAAATTATCCAAGTAAAACGTATAAGGACATTCAGGAGTTGGCAAGTCTGCTAGACAAAACAAATGGTGCAGAACATTTTCCAAAAAGGCGTTCATATTCATCGACAGCATTTGGGTTTCTACCTTGATGCATATCAAAGTCGACAAGATATCCATCTTTTGCATTCAGAGACCACATTTTATATCCAAAGCGAATTGGTTTTCCTTGAATAAACTGTTTACTGTTGTGACGTCCTTACTACTTCATCATCGATTCGTCAAAATCCAAGTGTTCTTGAGGTACAAAATACTGCAAACATTTAGTCGTGAGGGCATTGATCAGAGGTCGTAATTTATACATTTTATCGGTGGTATCAATGGAATTGTTATCAGCCAAATGAATGAATCTCATTACCTGAACGAATCGATCACGTTTCATAGAATTGTTCACCATTATGTTTCTCATGTTTAAACCACTGTCCCAAAAATGCCCTTTACTGGGTTTGGGATCATACCCACTCAATATCAATATGTCTATGAATGTTTTCATTTCTTCGGAAGTGACTTGAGGATCGGGGCAGTTCTTGAATAGTGAATTCTTCTGAGTTGCTCTCACGAATAATTCTATTATATTCAATAAATATTTTGAAGATTTCAACAGGAGTTTTGTATCGGGAATATTCAACTTCTGGAAACTACTATATCGGCATTTCCCTCCCAGATAATCTTATCTTTCGGTTTGACCTCTTCAGGTAATAAGATGTTACCATTATATACTGCGGTATTATCTGAAGTAACCAGATCATTCGTCTCATTTTTCGAAGTCAATCTTTCTCTTAAATTTGTTTATTTCAACTTTACTTTGTAGTTGCCGCCCACTAAGATTATCCAATGTACCTCCATCATCTTTATCGGCTGAGTCTTCATCGGTGAGCGCATTGGGATCAGGAGGTTCAATGAAAAT
>WOGN01002973.1:0-15894 GCA_015342105.1 Leptinotarsa texana
TATCAACGAAAAAATGTGTGCTACGCTCATACGTTCGCCATAGGCTCCTACCGAGAGGACTATTCGCAATGTTGTGTATGAATTTGAGTCCACTGGTTCAGTAAACGAACGACCAACACCTGTACGTCGACAAAAAACAAGATCTACCGAAAACATTACTGCTGTTTCAGAAAATTTGCAGGAGAAGTTGAGGCTGTCGATTTCGCGTGGCTCACAAGAATTCGGCCTTTCGCAGAGCACAACTTGGCGAATTTTGCGTCGTGACTTGGGCCTGCACCCGTACAAAACTGACCGAGCAACTGAAGGTAAACGACCACAGATGAAACGACGTGTGTTCATTGGATGGGCTCTGTAGCAGTTGTCAACTGATGCTAATTTTCATCAAAAAATCATATTCAGCCATGAGACCCATTTCTGGATTAATGGTTATGTAAACAAAAAAAATTTAGGAATGCGGAACGATACCAATCCATATGAGATGCAAAAGCGTCCAAAGCATCTCGACAATACCACTGTTTGGTGTAGTGTTTGGGCTACGGTATCATCAGTCTATCTTTCTTTGGGAAGGGTAGCTTGTAAATATCCTCCAAAGCACCTTGAACGTTGTTCACAGTTGGTGTCTGAGGGAGCAGATGTCTGTCAACCCCAGCAAAACTGTGTTAACCCCTTCACCAAGAGGAGAAAATTGGACGATCTAACGCCAATTTCTCGCAATGGAGAGGTCACTCCATTTGGAACGGAGGTGAAATATTTTGGCAATGTCCTTGATGAAATACTCACCTGGAACGCTCATTTGGAAAACGTTTTTCACAAAACCAGACTGTCTCTATTGACATGTCGAAGTATTTGTGATAAAACTTGGTGTTTAGGTCCCAAACAAATCCATTGGATTTATGTGATGATTGTTAGACCAATAATCACAACAGATTATCTCTGGTCTGGATTCCTGGCCACACTGACCTGGAAAGTAATGAAGCTGCTTGCAAAGGATACCAGAGACGGACCAGAACCTTTTGGCTTTGCCAAATAAACATTGAACACCTGGATGGCAACAAGATTTATGGATTTATTTGGCCGAGTGTGAATAGGTGTGAGTCATAACAAACCCTTGCGGATTGTCGTTGGGGGTCGAATAGGCCCACTCCCTTTAGAGCTAACCCAACCTAGCTATATGTAAATGATTACCAACTTTTTTAGCCGGAATTGGATTACCTCGACACCAACATGTGGTTTCAATAGGACGGCGCTACGTGCCACACAGCTCATGTCATATTGGATATTCTGCACGAGTTATATGAGAGCATGGTCATCTCACATGGCCACCGAAATCGTGCAATTTGACCCTATTAGACCTTTTCTTGTGGAGTTTTTGTGAGTCGCAGGTGTATGCGAATAAACCACAAACTGCAGCGTTCTCCAAAGCCAACATAACTCATGTCACCGGTCAATTTCCACCCATAGAAGCTGTGGCGGACATCTGAACGATGTTAGGTTAGGTCCAAAGTAACTGGGTCTACCCACCTCCGCAACAAGCAAGGGTTCATTGTGGCTCACACTTATTCACATTTGAACAAATAAATCCACTTTCTTAACGAAACCGATCAGTTTGCATGGTGACTGTTCCTTCAAGTCACATGGGAAGAGTGCGGCTGTGCTGAACTCTAAAATCCTGAGTCAGTCAGAGTCTCTGAATTTGATTATTCTAATGACAGTGACCTGTAAGAAGGCCTGTTAGACATTCCTGGCCAGTATGTCTAGGAATCCGGATCAGAGACAATATGTTGAGTCTTCCTATCGAGGATAGTCGTTCTTGGCAATTTGCTACCAATTTAGACGTTCCTTGGTAGGAGCCAAGAGCTGGACGATGTTACATGTCATACAATAGGTCTTGCAAATTAATGAAAAATTTCGATAATATCTCACACACACTTTGTTTTATTCAAATTTCAAGATAGGAAGCGCGTAATGAAATACCCCATACCAAGTACTGGCTATTGGATATGATCGTTACATGTGACGAAGATGAGACAACAGGAGACGTTTGGCTTAGTGGTCGGACACCCAGGCACTTCTCAAAGGCGAAAACCCACCAAAGAAGACCAGGCCAAACCATCACAGCAGAGTCTCATTGTGAGGAAATCGACGAAATGTACTGGCACCAGCTGGCACGATAAAGCTTGTTCGCACGTCTAACAAATCACCGTCCGAAAAGCAAACGAACAGAGAGTCTACCATCTCTTCTAGCATATCGTTAACTTTCTCACCGCTAGAATCTTATCCAATCAGGACCAGGCAAAAATGGCATGGCACAAAATTATCATGCTGACGAAATTAATCGACTTGCGTTACGATGGCAAAAAGGCACTGATTCAAATGACGCTTATTTTGATTAAATTAAATATATATTCATTGAGATACTACAGTTTAAAATGGACTCATAAAAAAGGACAAAACTTTTGAAACAGCCTAATATAATTCATGAGTTCAAGAAAACAAATGAAACATTATGATTTCAAATATCATTGTTGTGAGCAACATCCGCATGTCTAATGTAGACTGCCAACATACTTGTACTTACGATTTGTTACATTTATGAATTACAGGAGACCGGATCTCTACCGCTTGATACGTTTTATATGCACGTGGTGACATTACAATTAATTGTACATAAATAATCCTGTAGTAGATTTATGAATCGAATATTGTTTTCGTGTTATTTCAACCGAGGATTCTGGAAACACCAGAGTTCAATTATATTTCGAATAACTAATAATTATTTAACTTCACTTCTTACAAATATTGCATGATTTTATGCGGACTATAATTTATTAACTACGTTCACTCTAATGTTTCCTATAAAAAACAGTAAATAGGTCTATTTACTCAATTAGGATTCATTATTGTGGAAAAATATTTCCATCGATTCGAGGTTTTTTCAAGATACACTGAAATGTATATACAAAACTCACAATTTTCATGACAATTACCATTGGAAATGTATACTGCTGACTATTTCTTGAGGTTTAGAACTTGAAACGAGGTGCATGAATCCACCGTGATTTTTTCAGTATCTGTATGTATTCTTATTTTACGAGGAAAGTAATTACCTCCCACTACCATCCCTTTGGATATACACTCGCATAATTTTCAAGTTTGAAATCTGTTGTAGTCTGCTATCCAAAAGCTTCAAACAAATTCTATTAGGCATTGAAATAGTTTGGTCACGCTTGAAATGCGACTGATTGAGTCACAAATGGGTACTTGATGAGTAAATAATGAATGACTCATTCTAGTAATACCAACGTAATACAAATTAAAATACTTTTATAATTGTCATACACTTAAACACGTAGAATCAGGGACTCAGTGTTCAAGAGTTATTTTATAGATATGTCAAGTAATACTTTATAGTGAGATTTTTACTGGAAAATTAACAAAAACGGTAACAGCTATCTGAAAGTATGAAAAAATTTGAGAAAACTATTGTATAAAAAAATACGTGTTGCGGTGTCGTAAAATCTCCAATGAAAATCTCACATTAAATTTTTATAGATTTCCATCAAGAATCGGCCAATTTTATCATATATTTTATAGAAAGTTATTTGAATTCGTATAAAATGAATATATTATTCGATTGTCTAACGGATGACGATGCAAACTCTTCAATTCCTCAAAATGTGAAATGCTGTTTGTTGTTTTTTGGAATGTGTGGAATAACCATCACAGTATTCACGGTATTGAAGGCTCGTTGTTACAATGACTCGTGATTTAATGTCATTAAATCCTCGTACAAATAAACCTACTTCGAAATATTACCCATACAGTCAAATATGTATTCCAGTTCACCTTGGAAAAATAAAGTTCTAAATCAGATAATACGCAAGAGCAGCGACAGCCTTGCAGTTTACAGATGAACTGTGCAATAATCTATACAAATTGAAATTACAATTCCTAATTACTTTATGGTGTCACTTATTGTTTACGATAATTTATTCTTACCGCAAACTGTTTCTCCTTCAGAACTTCACTTCAAAATGTAAATGTTGATTGAAAGAGTGTTTTCCATGAACAATAACGAAATTTGTAATATCTACTTCATTTGCTCGATTTGTTTCATCAAGAATTAGTTTTTTTCTTCAGACGTCAAAAATGCATGTTTTGTGACTGACATTACATTCCTGAACTATCAAGTTCAAACTATTATCACCATGGTTACGGTTCTGCTTTTAGTACATGAAATATGTTCTTCCTTACGAATCAGTAGACATTTGTCCTGAGAATCTTGAGAAGAAAATTGGATTACATAATTTAGTAAACATTTGCTACACGAATAGCATTTTACAAGTGTTGTTCATGACGTTGTTCAAACTCAAAAAATTGTTCATGCAGTTGCAGTTTCGTAAGAATGCATCATCTTTCCCACCAATCGTGTTAGGAATCACAGGTTAAAAGGTGAGACCTCGTTAGTCCTTAGCTCGCAGAATTTTCTCACCTTCTGAGAGTTGTCGTTCGTAGGGGGGCGACAGCTGATTATCGGAAAAACTTGTTAGGACAATAAGAAGACTGTTCCGAATTCTTGAGGTTTGAATATACTTCGTGAGCAAATCACAGTCAATACTCTTGACTGCTCTGGATTGAATCATTCCGTACAGTCTATTTAGTCTTATGTTTGTAGATCTTTTGCTGGAAAAATCCTAACTTGTTCACTTAGTAGGTAGTAATAGTTCAAGAGGTAGCAAAAACGTATATGATTTTCTGGAACTTCAATCAACGTTTCCTAATATGACTGATACCAGTCCGTGCAAAGTTTATTGTTTAATCATATGATAATGAAACTTTGAACGGGTGATGTTCAACTGTATTGCCAAATATGCGCCAAACTAACTGACTATTATAAGAAAACAAATATATCTGAAGCACCAGTCAATATAATAATAACACTAATGATCTTCAAACATGACTCAACCTCTGACGGAAGCCCCAAACTCTTAGGAAGGTTCAAAATAGATGAACACTACAATCTAGCAGACCACTATTTCAATAGGAAGGTTTCAAATAGATGAATACAATCTAGCAGATCACTATTTTAATCTTCATTGTTCACTGTGGTTCTGGCATTGAATCTGGTTTAAGTTTGATGATAGTCGTGTCATTAAGTGTTCTTGCGATGTCTTGAATTTATTGGAGCCTCTGGAGACACCTTATATTTTGTTTTATGAAAGAGAGGACATTGGCAGATCAAGATCTTCAGATAATGTTGTGCTGCAGGTTATTCCGGGTTTTCCTGCAGCTAAAAAAGCAAATGCGCCACTAGAATCAATGAGGTCGCCCCGGAGAGCTAATTAATTTTTTTTGTTTCATAATATCATGATTTGTATTACTTTATTCTTCGTTATATACTGGAGACTTTTAGTACCTCTGCGATGTAAGATGCATAGAACGTCACTAGTGTGATCTGTTAGACCTAGTGTGAAATATTTTGTCAAAAACACTAGACCTATGACATTCGTAACCAAGAAATAATAAAGAGATCCAGGAAATCACAAAATTTTCTTCATAGATGCCTAGAAAGCACATTAAATCGAAACAATCTTTGGTTTTGGAGGTTGGGACATATGTGAAGTCTGGTAATAATTGCTCATCATTCTTCAAACTGTCATTTTTTAAATTCGTGAATGTATTTAGCATTCATTAACAAGTATAGAGTGTATCACATCAAAAACAGTCAATCTTGGAGGAAAAAGGTATGCTCACTTCATATACAATGCGGACATGAATAGTACCCCCCTCTCAACTTTGAACGGGGTAAGATATAAAATTAAACAAAATTTATATGAGAAGGTATAATTTTTAGTATTTTTTGTTACAAAAATAAGACCTGTGTAGGGGATCGGATTATGAAAAATAAAGTAAATTATATAAAAAATTCAAAATTTAACGGCTAAGTGAACAAGAAAAATAATGAAGTAAGAAATATATGAACTTTCTTTCCGAAGGATTTGAAAAACCGTTCACAAATTTGGTGTAAAATAAATAAATATTTTAACTCAACTCTGTTGTTTTTTCTTGAAAGTTTACATACGAATTCCAACAAGAATAATTGTTTTGTGAAAAATGCTCTTTGAAAAAAGTAATTTTCGGTAGAACCCATTTTCTATGAAAATTTGTTAGGTCATTACTTCGCATTTCATTTTTCAAACTCATTGTTGAATGAACACAATTTTATTTTGGTTTTTGTCATTGGAATATATTATAATGTATTATATCACATATTTCAACTTCCCCTGAAGAAAACTTTCAGAAGAACTTTCACAGATATGTCAAAAATAATATCAAAATAAACATAGTTTGAAAAAATAAAAAACACACTTTCAAAGAACATCGAACTAAAAGTTAAAAATATAAGCTTAAAACAGTAACGAACGAAAACTATTAGTATTATTATGAAAACAGCGACGGGAGCTTGATATAAGTATAAAAAATATGGCACAAAACGCCCACGCTTTTCAAGTCGATATTCTTGTAAAGGGTGTTTTTCAGTTTTTTAAACAAAACTGAAAAACACCCTTTTCATTTTTCAGTCCTTATGCTATAAAAGCGTGTTTTTTTGTCTTTTAAACTATATTTATTTTATCTAATTTTGGGATCAATCAGCCGTATACTGTTTAGAAAAAAAGACCATTGATATTTTCCGATTCCGGAGAGAGAGCCTGAAAATCTGCAGCAGGCGCACAAAGAAAGGTTATAAATAAGGCAGCAGGCGCGCCTGTTAATAAAAAAATACTTTTTTCAAATGAAGAAATACATGTAAAGTGAGTTCGAATTATGCCAAGGCCATCTGCCCGCGAATAGATCAAGCAATAATTCTGTCAAATACAGATCCCGAGCTTGAGAGTTACAAACAAACATACATGCATACATACATACAGGTGAAGCTAATAAAAGCGTGTTAACAAATATCGAAGATATCCTAATTCCGTTCCTAATTTATCAGTTTCTGATTAATTAGGAATACACGAATGAATATATTTTGAAAAAGTAGATGAGTGTTACTTGGGATGGATATGTTTTAGAAGAGATTAATTTTTGAGAAAGAAAGGTTTTGGCTTTCCACTTTTCCATCTTGATACAAAAAAATGTGGGAATCTTCGAAAGAAAGGAAGGAAGCCATAAATTTCGAACAGGTATAAGTCAATGTTTATATAAAAGCAGTTGTTTCGATAGATTTTTTTCTTGTAATTCAATGTTTATATGAAAGTAGATGTCTCAAAAGGGCTTTTTTATTCCAGTTTGTGTCTGAAAATTACTTCTTGGCATGATCTACACATCTTTGTATAGAGTAACCTTCTTGAAATTGATTGCTACCTAAAATTTTTTTTTTAAGTTTTTGACATTTTTTTGTATCAAGAAGGAGATCTAGGAAGCCAAAACCTTCCTTTTACAAAAATTATTCTCTCCTAAAAATGACCGTTTCAATTCAAACAAGATTACCATGGCGAATGAATAGAGTAGATTAAACTCATTCCGTTACATAAACTCGTAATTTTATGAATGAAATGAGTGTGTTTTCTTATAATGTTATCCAGATTTGGTACTGAAGAGTGGCTTACGGCGAAACATCGAATGTCTACCATTGAGGATGACAGTATTCCATATAGGTGAAATTTTACCTCTATCTTTTACTATGTTGTGTAGCAATTCGATCAATGATATGTGATTGAACTCCATAATGAATGTATTGAATACGAACTGAATAATACTTTTCTCTATTGAATTCTCACTGCCTTTGTCTGATAACAATTCAGCTATGGAAATTGATATAATTACACAGATAGGTCATAATAATGGTTTTAACGCAGATACTGTCCAGGAGTTAGTCAGGAAAAAAAGTCGGAAATTCACTTACAGATTAATGTACCCTCAGGTCAAACAACCAGAAATCAAGAAATGGGTAACGCTAACCTATTTTGGAAAAAGAACAGAGATAATTGCGGGTTTCTTCAGAAAAAACAATGTGGAAGTGGCATTCATACCAAATGCCAGGCTATCTCATTTCTTTTTCAATGCCAAAGATTAGGTCGACCAGTTGGAAAAATCTGGAGTTTATAAGCTGAAGTGTCTAGAGTGTAATAGTGTTTATGTGGGACAATGTGACCGAGATTTTCAAAAACGGTATGCTGAATATGAAAGATCCTTCAGACTAGGAAAAAATGATTCGACGTTTTCAAACCACTCCTTGGCATGCAACCACAAGTTTCCGAATCTAAACGAAACGGAAATTCTACACTATGCCAGGAAGGGTTACAAACTCAATTATTTAGAATACTTGAAAATTTGCAAGCATTAACATTGCGGGTGCAATATGTTAAATGATCAAATCGATTTAGTTTACTCGCCGGTTTTTAAATTGGCAAATCCGCATTGTGAACTGTAAATTCAGGTACTCAATCTAGTCGAGTACCTATATTTCTATTAGTACCTACAGGGGTGGTACATAATGGGTAATGTAATATTGTAGGTTTATTGTATAAGTTTGAAAATGTCCTTATAGGACGAAATTGTAGTAACGTTAGTTACAAATAAAAGTGGTAAAAAACATAGATAGTTTCATTTCTCTTTTCTTCATTATGATTTCCTACCACGTAGTAAGGGCTACATCCATCAATTTATTAAAAGTGTTTTTGTATAATTCAATGTTCATTTAAAGGTATTTGTTTCCATCTTTCCCATAGATGAGTGTTATTTGATTTTGGATTATTATATATACCTCAATAATGGATATGGACGATCTGCTTTATCAGATCAAATACAAATACTCAATGCAAAATAAAGTGACCTTTTTGTATGACAGTTATTTTTCATTGCCCATTGCATGGAGACTAAGTGTATCAGCAATTGATAATTGCTACATAAATGCGCATATTTCACTAATCGTTATAGCAGCAACCTTGAAATTAGTAAAATGAGCCACCTTTCATCATTCACGTACGTGTTTTTGCCTTGATATTCAGGCGATAACCAGTAATTACTATAGATGCATCCCATAAGTATGTAATTATTTTCACCTACACTTTGATAATGCTACCCAGTAGGATTCGTTGCAGTTGAGATCCATTCGAATATAAGAATTATATTGTTTCTTCAGCTTCCCTCATGAATATTTCTTCAAATGATAAGAGTTGGAGAAGTTGACTAAAAAAATGTAAGTCAACAATCATAGATAATACGGAAGAAATGAGTAAGAGGATGATTAAACAATGAATTATTACCTTCTGGCTTCATATTGTTTTTTCTTTGTTCTAGGAATCGTACCTTAATTGTTAATCCTCAGCTTGCAAACTTATGAAGGGTATCAAAAAGACAGATCTGTGGTTATGCAACCAACTATTCGACCACATCCTGCTGGTTAAGGGTACCTTTAGAATTTTTCAAAAGCGAGACAATCACAAGCAGCCTGTATCTAAATGATGATAGATGTTATTCATGCTATGTAGTTTTTTTCGAATATACAGTCCATTAAAATCACATCGCTCAAAAAATCGTATACAAACAATGAGCTACCGGTGGCAGCACCATTGCATTCGCAGCTTTTTGCGTCTGGTGCTTTTTTCTCTGAGGGGAAATATTATCCTGAACCGATGTTGAACAGAAAGTTGAAAACTGTTCGACACTAGGAATCTTCTGTTTTCCCAACTATTGTTGTCATTACAAGTCATGCGGTGCCGGTGGTTTAGTCATTTCAATAAAAATGATGTTGGGGTAAGAACAAATTCATTGAATTGGGGTGTATCCATTTACTGGACTAAATATATTTTCTCAAAATATCTGAAATGCGGTCGAATACTGGTTCATTACACCTCAGGAAATGAACCATAGAATAAGAAAGCATACCCGCATGTTGCGAAATTATAACGTGGGTCCAGTGAATGACCACTCAGTCATTTACTAGATTTCACCTCGATAACTGAACTTTTATATGACCACTATTATCATTGAGATAAATTGAGATATATTGTTTTTCATGAAAATCATAAAAATATACCTTTAAACACCGATTGTATCTTTCATGAAAATGTTGATTATTCGCGATTCATCAAAAATACTGAACACAAACTGTTTCTAATACTACTTTACAAAAGAGAACTGAATTACACTGTTGTCATAAAAAATGGTAAATAATTTGAGATGATAATAACGAAATTGGTATCTTATAAATTCATCTGTCATTCAGGATCGGTCATCAACTGGTCATTTACTGGATTAACCATCCTATATACCTGAACGTTTCTATAATAACAGTTTTTCTTATTACTTTTTTTGAGGACAAAACACAAGCATTACAGGAAAATCCCTAAAACGCTCTCAGAGCGGTGCCTGTGCAAAAATAGCGATTCATATTGGATTTTAATCGCTGGAGATTGAATCTATTTGGAAAAACGTTCTCAGGAAGTTCATTCCACATAAATGCAGTTCTCCAAATGAAAGAGTTCTTGAACAGTGAAGTTGTACCGATGTACTGAGTTGACAAATGTACATTTGTCTGATGTACAAATGTACATTTGTCAAATGTACAAATGTGCCAAGTCACTTGAACGCTTCCCGTGAAAGTATCTATAGAAGAGAGACAAATCTCGAACCTTTCTTCGATGTTTCAGGCTATCAAGGTTGCACGTGATGTTCGCGTCCCCAATCATCTAAATGGATCTTTTCTGGATGGACTCCAGCAGCTTCAGGGTGTGTTTATGAACAATAATCCGATGAAGGTGTGATCTGAGCTTGATAAATCATCAAAAGTTGCTGGGGTGTGTACAGTTTTCTAGTTTGGAACAGTGTTCCAAAGTTTTTGAGAATCAGCCTTTGCACTTCCAGTGACATGATTGTGCCAAGACATATTGGTGTCCATTTTAACCCCCAAACAAACTTATCGAAGCAGAAAGCGGAATTGTCTGACCTGACATTATTATATCCGTTTGCGAGACATGTATCTTCTTGGAGAAAACCGATGCCTGGGTTTTTGTGGTATTGAATTGAACCTGGTTGCTTTCACCCCTATTCAAAATCACTTCTAGATCCTCATTAAGATATGCAATCTCCTGCTGCCGATGAATGTGCCTCTTTAGCCGATTTCCTGGAATCTAAATTTAATGAAATGTGCAGTTGTCAGCAAAGCCATACATTGAATTCTTGTTTTTTTCCAATAAACCGTTGAAATACAACAAAGAAAGGGTTGGAGACAATATGGATCCCTGGGAAACACCAGCATTGATGGTGAAAGTATTCGAAAGATATTCATCGACGGCCACTTGCAGGGAACGTTCTTTCAGCAAGCTAGAGATCCATACACAAAAATGATCCGACAAGCCATAGCATCGAAGTTTAGCCAACAAACCCTCATGCCACACCAGATCAAAGGATTTAGAAATATCAATTGCAACAGCTCTTGATTCTCTATGTTTCTTGAATGCGTTATTCCAAATATGGGTGACATACGATAGAAGCCAGAAGGTCGCCTGTTCATCTTTGTTTCCGAAAGCCATATTGATGATCGCTCAGTATCTTTAAGTTTTCCAAATATTTGTGGATATGGTGGTTTGCGACTTTCTACATGATTTTTGATATCACTGATAGCGAAGCGACTTGTATATAATCAATTGGAAGATTTTTCTTGCCCTTTCTTCCAACAAGAAGAAAAAACCCCTTTTTTTAAGACAGGTTGAAAAGTCTGCAAAATACTGATATTTAAGTATAACCTCATTCAATGAATCTCAATAAAATTGTTGGATCAGTAAAATAATTAATTTCTATATCCTTCAATGTCAGTTTCGATAGCATTCAACTCAAACACACCCCAAATATTCTTTTTTCATTTCTCTGACATTCAGTCTGGAACATGCTTTTTTCATTTCATTAAGTGTTTTACTATCGACCTAAAAAGGGTGCGTTAAATATTGATCTGTTTCCTGAGAAAATGCTATAAACCAAAAACTGGTCAGTAGCCAAAATGATATCTGGGAGAGGCATGAAGAATGATACAGTTCACTAGTCCATAAATATATTTAACGTTTGTCTAAAGATAACGGTTCACATTAAATCATTTTGTCTGATACACACCCTTCAATTTTCGTCATAATTTCAGCATCGATTTAATCGTTGTTACTGTCGCTTTTTATTTATGAGTCAGAATATCATAATTGATCTGGAGTACTAATTATTGAAATCGACAGTCATTCTGAAAACTTATTCATTTCTATGCAAAACGTGCTCGATTGCTTAATGTTGAGATAAGTATATAAAATACCAATAGTATATACCTAAATACAATATCAAAAAATATATAAATACCAGTACAATGCGAATTTCTATTGATATTTCTATTATTTTCACAATCTTTATCATCTGCCAATTTTTTTCTCAATATTCAATTGGTGACTCACATAAACATTTAATAGTACTGTAAATAAGGTTAGGGTTAAGTGGAAGAATATTTTCTATCGTGTTTACGCAACAGAAAATAAACTTTGCCTTTCATTTCCGTATGTAAACTTTCAAATCTAATATTTACTGTATTCTTTTGGATGTGGAAATAATAAAAACAATAATTTTTTTTCATTACCGAAGTATGCGCTGGTCAGGCCCTATCCCCCGAAGCTCCGATACATTAGGGAGGGCGCGCCAGCATTATCAACCAATGACCATTCCCCACACCGTGAGTTAAGTGATCATTGACTATGAGAATCATGTGCCCTAAGGCCCTGAGCAAGGGCAGTGAGCCAAGAATGACAGCCTCCTGCATCTGTGCGGCTAAGATTTCTGCTTTAGTGCGGCATGGGGGTATTATTTTCAGATTCGAGAGTAGAGAGGGCATCATTCCACGAAGGACTCTAATAATCAGAACAACCATCTTCGCAGAGTGGTCTGGATAGAGTCTGCGGAGTTCGAACAGAAAATCTTGATAATTTATCCGTTTCTCCTCCTCTTTCTGGATGATATTCGTCTCGACAAGAGCTGAAAACTCCACGACAAATATCGTGTTGCTCTGGTGGTCGAGAAGGACTACATCAGGCTTAGCAGCTTGTATGAGCCTGAGGGTGGGGAATGAATAGTTCCAATAAATTCAACACTTCTCGTTCCCCGGTTTCTCGTCAATACCGTAAAAGTGGCCTCAGCCCACTCGACCTGAGTAAAGCGAAAGTCAGGCCCTTTGATAAGCAAAGGTCTTCAATGTCATTTAAGAACACCTCATGCATTGGCTTAGCCTTTTGTTTCGGCAGAAGTGAGGGGCTCTCTGCAGCTTTTATATGAGCTTTTTGCTGAACGGGTTTCAACTCGGTGACAGAGTTGTGGTCACCTCGTTCAGTGTCGAAAACTAAATCAAGTTCATCAGCTGCTGCTCGGGCAGCTGCCCTAAAGAGAATTGCTCCGATTCTTGCTCTCTCATGGTCACAGACCATTCAGAGAAGGGGATCCGAGCTCCTGACGACTTTACAGGCTATATGCAGCACCATTCTCTCATGTAGACACTCCAAACGCAAAAGTCCACGGCCTCCCTATTGTCGGTGGAATTACAACCGTGGAACGGACGATTTGCGATATAAACTCCTATACAGCTCCTCCCGAGTCCCGAGCAGGGATGACCACTACCACTCTTGGCCTTTGGTGAGTTGCGACACCACTTACCCGGGCAACTGATTCAAAACCGGACCCACAGCCCAGGCGCACCCGGGAAGGAGAACACTATTCTTCCTTGTCCCTAATGAATATATTTACAAACATCTGGATCATGAAATCTACTTTTTACTTTGTTTGAAGTTGGTTGACAATGTTTCGTGATGTATTTCATTACTTCGGACTTCTATTGTTTGATATAATATAAATTGATTTGAAAACCTTAAAGAAACAATTAAAAATTTAATAAGATTAACAGAAAATAACAATTTTATTAAACAAAAAATTGAATTTACAAAAAATAAACATACAAGTAACAAGCAAACAAAAAAAAATTGAAATAGTAATAAAAGCTGAAAAAAATTAAAATTAAAAATTATTATTAACAAAAACTGAAAAATAAAAATGAAAGGATTTCAAACCCAGTTATCTCACGACGTTTCGATTGTTAGTATCCACAATCGTCTTCGGGTGATAACAGGACTTATTCCTCCGAGATCTGACTATTTATATGGTCGCTCGAGTGCTTTTTTTTAATCTTTATTTTTCAGCTTTTATTAATATTTTAATTTTATTTGTTTGGTGTAGCTTGTATGTTAATTTTTTGTAAATTAAGTTTTTGTTTAATGAAATTGTTATTTTCGGTTAACCTTATTAATTTTGTAATTGTTTTTTCAGTGTTTTCAAATCAATTTATATTAGATTAGACAATGGAAGTCCGAACTGATGAAATACATGTCAATTTATTACCGATAATTAAAAGGGCAAGTATAACTATCCGAAATGGTTGTTGATATGTTGATATGTATCAACACAATGATTGATTCTCAGATTGAAAAAACATAAATTTTTATGTCCAAGAGGCGAAAATAGTCTCTTGAAATCCCAGCAGCGTTGTTAGGACTTTCAGAAATTACCCCAAAACAATCAGAAATAAGAATCACTGGCAGTGAATCTTTTTAAAAGTGTAGTTCGAAACAACGTTGGAAGAACAGTTTGAGTACAGATATTCAATGCAGAAGTCAAACGGGTGAATCAACCCGTTAGTTGAACAGTAGAACATTTTCTGGAAGAGAGACAAATCTACAACCTTTCTTTGAGACTATCACTATTGTGTCTACCTAATGTTTGGGTCCTGAATCACATATTTTGGTTACCAACCAACAGATATTGCTATCCAGTTTTATTCCTAACAAATTAATCAACGCAGCCCCTGCCGAGTTTGATTCTACTACCTCTACATTATTACCAAGAACGACTTAATTTAGTACAAATGTATAGTTCAGTTGGTTTTTGGTATAGTACTCTTCAAAATACAAATTGTTATAAATTAAAAAACTTTGTATTTCATCTTTCCTTGAATTTTTATTACGTACTTTGATGAGCTGTCGCGAATACTATTACACTTTTCCCATCCAAATTTGGAATCATTGTATTTTCAAACCATTCCTCGAAAATATTAGCTTTCATGTTCTTATGATAGTCAACATTGCAATCCTCAAGTATTTTCCACATAATTTCAAAGAATTCGGAAGCCATCCTTTACTTCCTACGTAAAGCACAATTAATAATCGCGATCATTTGTTTGTACAGGCATGTTAGTCGTACACATTCTCGAACCATTAGTCCACCCTTTCAGTTGTAGGAATCTCATTGCTTTTGTAACACTAGTATATTGTTTTTTTCAATGATTTCATTAGATGAACATCTAAAGGTTTTTGTAATCACATCGCGACTTGCGTTCATAAGGTTTGTCCAAGGATGACAATTTCAGATAGATAACAAAAATTTCAAGTAATTATAACTGCACCGATATCGAATTTCAACACTCAAATCGCGATTAGTTCCTGAACTGAACATTGATGACTTGACGACGATAACCATCCCTGCATTCCCCGATTTCAATTTTATTGTATGACTCTTCAGCCAATCATAAAACTCGGTTTGTAAAAATTATCAATACTTACCGCCAATTGTACAGTCCACGTAGACTAGTTCGAAGCAGGTTCATTTCCATGTAGTGGCCTTTCAGAGTGCCGTCAACTTTATGTGTGCACAATATCATTTACTTCGACTATAGCACAAATTTGAAACGTTGGTCTAGTAGAATGGATTCTCATTTTCCTAACCTAATAGGGTCCCACTGGACTCTCTTTTTGTGACTGACTCTGATTTAGGTAGGTAGGTTTTTGAATACAGTTCTCAGTGTTTTTATTTGTTACGGAGTAT
>WOGN01002974.1:0-15893 GCA_015342105.1 Leptinotarsa texana
AATAGTTACACCAAAAGTGTTCCGGGGTATAACGTACCCGAACTGCACTTGAAGAAGTCTCACGTATAACTGAGAATTCGGGGAGAGCTGGAAATGTGTCATCCCTGGAAGAATATGTTTCAACTACAGCTACTGAGCACTAGAGGTCTGTAGTTTGGTTAGTTTTTGCTGAGGAGCTGTGATTTGTGGTTCTGGGGTATGACATACCCCTGAACACTAATGGAGATTTAACACGGTTGCAGAATCATCCCAGCTTCAACCAGATGAATTCTCTCGAGAAAAATATCTGGTCGAGACGAGAATTGAACCCACAGCCTTCCGATCATGAGTTGGGCGCACTACCACCGGGGCCAATTTCGCGGGTTCCATTAATCCGGATTTCCATTTTTTGTGATGCACTGATTGGAACCTTTGGTGTAGTAATTAAAATAAGAGTTTTGTCCAAACAGCAAATCGTTATTTTAACCCCTCGACACGTGTTTCGATCACCAAGTGATCATCTTCAAGAGGAAAAACAAATCTTCCTCTAGAACAAACAAAATCAAAAAGAAAAGATTAATTTTCAATTATATCAGACAATAAAACGTGAAATGGAAATACAATGAAACACATTAAATAATTAAGAAACGAAATGAAAGTGAACACAGACAAAAAAGATATGAAAAAAGATGAAAATAAAAATAAGCAAAAGTTCAAACGGAAAATACTTCAGTAACTTAGTTTCATACCTTGTTGTCCTACATTTTGGGGCATTCCAACTCTCTTCGTGAAATATATTCATAATTTGTCCTCCCAGGTTTTCTGCTGAGTCAGATAGAGTCTCATATACCTCACTTTTCGCATTTTTCCACAAAAATAACCTAACAGATTCAGTTGGTTTTCAGGTCAAAACTTCAATTATTCACGAGCAAACTTAATATATTGGTAGATTTTTGTGAAAGGTATTGTTCTGAAAATTCTTTATCGGTTTACATTTTCAATCGCTCACTCTGTATTTCACACATATGTGGCGAGCAAAGTTACGAACAGAAGCAGTTTGCACTTCAAACGTATAAATATACTCTGAACTTTGTGTTTATTGAGGGATAATGGAGGTAAATTCAATTGCGTTGCCGGGATACATAAAAGGGATATTCGAGAAATGAATCAGTTGGTCCTGGAAATGACTTGTTGAAATAATACTTCGCAGGTATTGAATTCAAGCAACCAATTCCTGGCCGGAAGTGGCGGCCAGGAGTTGTTATTCAGATGAAGTAATTGACAAATCAATTGAGATATTCTCCAATATTCAATTGAAGATTAACCGGTTTTACAGAATATTGCAAAAATTATTCAGTTATGTTTCCGTCATGTGTTAGATAAATAGACAAAATGACTCATGACTCACACTTTCAACCCCAACCCAGTTGAAAATATCAATAACTCGCTACCCTGAGACCAATCACAGATGATAAAATTCATAGCTTCACATTTGTTTCAATTATTCTCAAGTGAGCTTTGAAAATTTTTCTGACCCAAAATATTTTCCCAAACGTTTAACTCAATCATTGAACTGACAGTTCGATTTTGAATATAAGTAACATACGAAAAATAATAACGAACGTGGACTCAAAAATTGGAGTGAATGTAGCTCATCATAATTTTGTGAAGAGGAGAAGTAATTCAGTTGTGAAAGAGCGTCAAGCTCGTATACTCATGCAGACTGGGGATAAAACCGAAACAGCAGGAACCAATGCAACAAAATCTAAATACCGATGAAGTTAACAAGGAATAGACCTTTTTCCAATTGTCATAAAATGAACACCCTCAATGAGTGAGAAATACCTGCAAACTGTGAAACAGGAGTTACATGCAAGCTTTGAGCTCAAGTATACAGGGTGCTCAACACTGCTGTGTATAAAGAACAAAAACAGTCACCACGTCATAGTCAACATTCTTGATGCGAATAATGCTAAATATCACACATATGCCCTGTCATAATACAAAACACATGCCTTTGTTCTTAGGGGAATAGACTCGCAACCACCAGTAGACGACATTGCCGATGACACAATATACAAGTGGGGAACATCTACAAGATAAAAAATGCAGGAAGGCCATTATTTCTAGTCATAATGAACCAGGAAATAACCAACTAAAGAGAAATGTGACCCATTATACATCCTCCCGAGGAGTTGTCCTCCTAAGTAATTGTCCATCCTGTCCCAGGGTCGCCCAGGGTGGTCCTGGCAAGATTACATCCTTTGATTCCATCCCATCTCTTTGGGAAGTCATCATGTCGTAGGTGCAACTGGATCCTAAAATATTCAGTCCAGCTGCTTGGCTAAAGACTCGGCAATGCGATTACCTCCAATCCACCTCAGGATAATGTTATTATCTATCGAGACTTTGATATGCGGGTTGAATGGGGGGCTGATAAATTTTATCAGTCAAATGTCTCAGTGTCACCGTTGTCAACTTTGGGGGCTTGCAATTGCAACAGGAAATTTCAATGTCTCAAATGTGAAAATCATCATCCTACACGAGGCTGCACAAAAGCGAAAGATGGACCAGCACAGTGCGCCAACTGCATATAGGACAGACTGTATAGTCTACAAAGAAAAGTTTAACGATCTTGAACTTAAAAAATAGGTCAAACGTTCGAACAAATACACTCCAGACACGACTTCACTCCGGTATGTGGGGTGGGGAAAACCTACTCAACAAGGACAAATCTGTTGTGATGACGTCACACCCAGCCGATCAGATGCAGTCTGCTGTGAAGACATCTAAGGCACCCGACCATACAACATAATGAACAAAAACCACGTGGAAGTCACATGAAGGTTTTCCTCCTATACCTACATCACCCTTTTTGAGTAATTTGCTTTACTGGGGTCCCTCTGAGATGGAGGATCAACGAAGAGAGATTTCTCAGGCTTTCGGAAAATTCAATTCCTTGATCAACATGGGAGAGATGTTGAGATCGATCAACAATCTCATTCGACTGCTAGAAGGTACGACAAGACCCCTACAAAAATTGGAGCCTTTGTTTTTCCAAAATATCAGTAACTACAATTCATAAAGAATTGTACGCATGCCTGTTCTGAAGAAGCGGCACAAATAAACATACTTGAATAACGAAAGCTCTAACCTGGTTTTCTGTCAAGCGCCTTTTCCAGTAGTTTCAGGCATAGATCCGAATATTATTGAATGTGTTATTCCAGGTCATGATCTATCTACATACCAACTTTGAATCCATTGAGCTGTTCATGCGTGTAAAAATAAAAAACGGGAATACATTACATTCATCCATCCTCACAAACTTTACACATTTATAATATCAGTAGAAGTGAGAATGGTAGGATTACCAATGTATTTATTCTAATAGTTTCAGTTTTTTCGCTGATGCTATTCAATATTTCATAAGTGGGTACCTATTGACTATTGACTATTGATATTAATGTACAGTCGGAGCTACTGGTCCTAGAATTTCTAAATATGCAGGTAGGTTGTTTGTATACCATGAATAAGCATCAAGAAATGGAATCAGGAATTTTCACCCCCAATGGAAAATCGGAAGTTTTGGGTAATAAAATATTGCAACTATTTGTTTAAAATGGTCTGTGACGAAAATCAATGTAACAAACCAAATTCTATGCGGGCGAATTCATGGGCGATAACTAGTATTCAAAAAAAGTTGTAAATGAAGATTTTTTCATTTTAATTTTGAGCTCGTATATAATTTTAAGTAATAGCAGAAAAAATAAATATTTTGTTATGCTTTCCTATACTGCTTTTTGTTATGACATTCATTGATGTTTGTTACACCCACAAATCAATCCTTTTATGATTTATTTCTGTGGTGAGCAAGAGAAACTGCCGTGACTCTCTCGAAAAAAAAAATTAAGAAACCCATCGGAATCTCTGAGGACTTTCGACCAAAAGACTCCTTCGATTAGACTACATGTTATTATACGAAAAATATTTCAACACAATTAATTAACTTGATCTCCAACACGAAGTTTCGTCAGAATGTAATTCTCGTGCGAGCAAGAAACTTGAATACACTCATAAGTTGAACCGACTGAATAAACTGTACCCGCTTCGTTCGAACAAAGCTTGCTATTCTCAGCTGTTATGCTTGAATAAACAAAAACCAGTGAAATATTATTCCGTATTTGTGCTACCTCACATTCACCACGTTTGACAACAATAAGAATAGGGGTCTACTGTCAGCATGGGCTGATGGTGGTCGCTGCAGTGTATGTTTTAGACATATGTGGTAAACATTACGTGCGAATCCATTAATATATATGATCACGCCTCATGAATATTTATGAAAGTATGTTTATTGAAAGTAACTGTCTTCGTAATGAAAGCGAATTCCCTGCGAAAGATAAATATACCCTCTAAAGTTCCTTTGCAATATCATTCGATCCGTTGAGAAACCGATATATATGGTTATCTGCTAAGATGGTTCCAGTCATATGTTACAAATAAGTCTCAGGCAGTCATTCTGGGAAAGTTTAGTTCTAGATTCGTTACAATCACTACCAGCGTTCCTCAGGGTTCCCCTTTTGGGCCTCTCCTCTTCAACATTCTCATTGACGATATATCGAGTTGTTCCTCCTACTGCGATTTTTTATGTAGGTACGCTGACAACTTTGACATACTATGACATAAACCAAAGATTAACTCCTCATATAAAATGATGTTGATAATCTTGTGAAATTCTGAGAGAAAAACTCCCTATTCTTCAGTCTTGAAAAAAGGCCACCCTTTCACGTTAACAAGAAATTAAAATATTCACCACCGCCAATATCAGGTAGGCAGCATCTGAATAAAACATCTGAAGTCATACTTGGGAGTAGTATGTGACCCTGAACTATTATTTGACTCGCATATCAACTATATTGCAAAAAAGCTAACAAAGCTCTTAGATTCCTGATTAGGACTTGTCACGACTTCAAAAATACTAACTGTGTTCGTACAGATTCGAAAGGAAAATCAATCTCGGTTAGATCTTCCTCTTGAAGATGATCTCTTGGTGATCGAAACTCGTGCCGAGGTATTGAAATAATGATTTGTTGTTGGGAAAAAAGCTTTAGTAATATTCCTGTTTCGGTGTTTCAATCAATGCATACTTGAAAAATGAGAGTTTTATTGCCTTGTCAGATATGCGATAGATTTTTCGAATACTGTTGACAAAGAGGCGTAGGTGTGAAAATAAACCTATATGCACCAAATACTCGTAGGTATAGTTCAAGTAAACGATATTGTGCAACCTGCCTTCCTACAGTTCCCCTGTAGGAAGGCAGGCACTCACATATACTCACATATACTCTCATATACTCACATGAGTGAGTATATATGAGTGAAAAACACTCACTAACTTTCTTTGAAAGCCTCTGATAATTCCTCTTATATCATCTGTTTCACTTTCACTGTCGTCATTTAAATGAATAATGAATTTATTTCAATTATTGATATGGAAGTGTCCAGTCTCCAAATAGTCTTTTTCAACTAAAATTACTTTTTTAATCCATTTCTGCTAGTCTTCCTTGGTAATATTACATACTTCTTCTTTAACTAGCTCTATTACCTTCCTGTCAAATTCTGGAAAATTATTTTTACGCCTGCTTCGTTTCAATTTTCCCAAAATCAACTCGATGCGATTGAAAACACAAAAATAGGGGGGAACTACCAGTATGGTGTGTCCATACTTTTCAGCAATACTGTCAAGAGCATACACTTTTTCAAATGTTTTTGTCTGTAAAATTTTAAGTCGATGGTTTTTGGTATACTTGTTATTCATCAAAAAACGTTGTATTTCATCTTTCTCCGAATTAAATTCGGTACTTCGATGAGGTGTCGCGAATGATAGGAAGCGTTGTCAAGAACTATCAGAATATTCGCATCCAAATTTATTTGGGATCAATGAATTTTCAAACCATTCCTCACAAATATTAGCTTCCATATTCTTATGATAGTCAACATTGCAGTCCTCAAGTTTTTCCACATAATTTCAAAGAATATCGAACCTATCCTTTACTTCCTCCGCAATGCACAATGATTAGTCGCGATCATATCTTTGCAGGCATGTTAGGCGTACACATTCTCGAACCATCAGTCCACTCTTTCGAAACTGTGTCGAAGAGTCATACCAAGTTTCGTCCAAATAGAAAATTTACCGTTGTTCTTGTTTATATTCAATTAAGTAGTTGTTACGCAATTCCACTATTTTTCTGCTTTCCATAACTGCTTGACGTTTGTTTATTATTTCAAATCCAAATCCTAGTTTCTTTATCCAATTCTGAAGAGTTTTGTCACATCAGCTCATGTTATGGCTGGAAGATTTCAATTTCTACAGGTTTTGGTAATCCCGTATCACATCGCGTCTTGCGTTCATAAGGATAGTTTTTGACTAACGGTTGAGAAAGGAATTTCGGTCAAATCTAATGTTGCTTGTGATAGTTTTTTTCCTTTGAAACCAAACTGGAGATGTAATATATTATATACATTGAAACATACTCTCTGTATCTCAATCTTCAAATGCACTCGAATCTTATCCACTGGTATCTCTTGGAATCACTACACAAGAAAAAGTCTGCGTTGTTATCACACTCGTACTTATCCAAGTTCGCCACATTTCAAACCGATAACAAAAAGAGTATAACTGCACCAATATCGAATTTCAACACTCAAAACACGATCAGTTCCTGAACTGAACATTGACGATACAACGGCAATACTCATCCCCACATTCTTTTCGTCACCGTAATATATACGAACCGGCAATTCTTCAGTCCGCGTGGACCAATTTGCAGCGGCATTATTTCTCTGTATTGGTTTTTTTGACGTTTGAGATGCCGATAGCTTCAAGTATTCACAATAAAGGTTACTTCGACTATACCGAAATGTTTTTCTGGTACTGACAAATGAAGTTCCATCCGCTTATTTTTCCGCTCTCAATTTATTTCGTTTCCAGTTCATAAATTAGAATTTAAACAGATATTGTGGTAGTTTGAGAAAATGCGTATGATGTCAAAATATCTTACTTTTCATAATCAGTAACAAAATGTTTTATTTTTCGTAACTCATCACGAAGACTCATTTCAAAAATATATTTTGTTGAGAAAATATTGAGAAAAAATGTATATTATCGTAGTCACGATTTCAACAACCATAGCACTAAATAATGCAGGTCAGATCAAAATTAAATATTTGACAATTAGTTACACTATTGACACGATATACAGTGATGTTTTTCATTTTTGTTATGTATCTTATACGTCTGATGTTTATAACATCGTATGTTTATAAAAATCCATTGTAACAGAGCCCTGAAGAGAAATTCAATTATATTCGGAAAGTTGACAAGAACTGATCCTTCTTGGAAGAAATAGGCTATTTATATTCATAATTAGGTAATATAGCATGATGTAATTATTAATTATATTAATTCATTATAACAACTAGAAAACTTCAATGATATTTTTTTTTCAGAAAGATTTTACCTTTCTTTCGTGAAGACGCATTCTTTTCGAAGTAGTCATTGATAATCGCAGCCAGTAAACATTTTCAAAAAATTAAACTACACATTCCGAGAAAATAATAATTTCCTTACAGAAATTTCTTCCTTATACTCGAGCGTGTTTCCACCGGATATTGAAGATGTTTTCGTTATTGAATGTCATTGAAATTGAAATATCTCCGCTCCGCGATCCATTTCCTAGCTCGTATTCTTCTTGCAAAGAGTGGATATATGAGAACCATAGAAAAGCAAGACGGCGCCATAAAAAAAGAGGTATCGTTCGTCTTGATTCAAATATAAAACCCTTAGCATTCAACATTACTATTTAAAAATATGCCACCGAGGCCTCTGCCTAGGCATGGACAGAATGAGTCACTTTCCTCAATCAGTTTATCATTATTATCATTATTGTGACGCCTGAGAATGCTATTTTATAGCGAAATACCTGTCTTTGTTTTGAGAACTGTCAAGTATAAATCTCACATTGAAGTGTTTTTTGACTACGTGATATACTTGCAACACAATTGTTCAGGGACGTATATATCAGGGATGTATCACTGGCTATCAGATTATCGAGACCAATATGCATACAGGTCAGCTATGTCAACAGAAACGGCTCTATGTCGGGTAACAGAAAAAGTAGAACATACTTACAAAGTACTTTCAGCTGCTTTCTTGGACGTTGAGGGTGCATTTGACAATAAGTCGTTAGAATCAATCATCCAGGCGTCGAAGAGAAGAGGGATCATCGACAAGACAAGCTGTAGGTGGATAGACTGCATGCTTAGGGGAAGATTGGTATATACAACCATTATGGGTGAAACAGTCGTGGCACGGGTAGCAAGGGGTTGTCCTCAGAGAGGGTTCTATCCCCTCTGTTACGAAACCTTGTAATGGATGAGCTATTATATCTCCTGGACCACAATGGATATAAAGCACTGGGCTATGCAGACGACTTAGTCATATTAGTCCAGGGTAATTACAATTATGTAGTGAAGAAAATCATGCAGCAGGCCCTGAATATTATAAAAAGATGGACCGAAGAAGAAGAGCTTAACATAAGCCCATCCAAATCGACTATAGTAGCATTCACCAAGAGGACTAAAGTGGAGGGTCTCGGACCTCTGAAACTTCGAAGTGAAGAAATGCAAGTAACGGGGGAGGTTAAATATCTGGGAGTAATTCTAGATTCCAAACTGACCTGGAACCAACCCTTGGACAGAATAAAGAGGAAAGCGGAGGTAGCACTGATGCTCGCCAGACGCCCTATGGAAAACATGGGGGCTGAAACCAGACATGGTATATTGGCTATACATGATGGTGATTAAACCAATGATATCATATGCATCTCTGGATTGGTGGCCAAAAATGAAGCAGGCGACCGCCATCAACAAACTAGGCAAAATGCAAAGACTTGTATATTTGAAAATGATGGGAGCAATGAGAACTACCCCAACAGCTGCATTGGAGACACTCCTGAATCTACCTCTTTTATACTTTGTGATAATGGGGTAGACCAGGATGGGTCAATTCAGACTCGAAAACTTACCGAACTACAAACGATTGGATCTAACAGAAATTTCGGAACAAGTGAAGGAGCACATATTGAATATGCGCACGGATCACATGACACCGAAGTACACCTTTAACACAAACTTCACGGTCAAAATCATAAGCCGTGAAGAGTAGAAGACCATTAGTCAATCGGAAAACTTGTTTGGAAAAAACACCTGGTATACAGATGGATCGAAGACCAAACATGAAACGGGTGTAGGAATATATCAAGCGGATAGAAATCTGAACCACATTTATCCGCTACGACCATACACATCTGTCTTCCAGGCGGAATTATTTTCCATCTTGCACTGTGCAAGGCTAATTAAATTGAGACCCCAAAGAAATGAGCGAATCAATATTTTATTTTTGTGACATCAAAACTGGTCTGGGAGTGCTATGAAGAACTGAATAAACTTGCAAACAGGAACAAATTGACTTTGTATTAGGTGCCAGGGCATTCAGGAATCACAGGTGATGATGAAGCTGATGAATGCGCTAGACGCGAATCATCAACTTCATATATAGGTCCTGAACCAGCTCTGGGGGTACCAAAGTCATTGATACGAAACTAGACCAGGACATGGACCAATAAGAAACAATAAGAAGTATTGAACAAAAGTACTTGGCAACAAATACAGTAGAACTATCATTAGGGAACCGTCCGAGAAAAGAACCGAAAAACTACCTCAAAATAAGTAGGGATCGGCTCGGAATAATTACAGGGTTACTAACCGATCATTGTCCGTCTAGAGGACACCTGGTTGAAATGGGGCTATACAAAGGAGACCTCAGCTGCAGATTATACGAATGTGAGGCATTGAATCACAGGAGGCAGGCAATATATGGACGTACGAAATTACGTCCAGAAGAATATGACGAACATACAACGCGGAACCTGTACAAACTAGTACAGGGAACGAGACTGATGGAATGGGTGTCATGAGAAGATGGGAGAATAACCCCAAGAGGCTGCAGTGTTTTCTGGAGAATTGGACTAAATGGAAAAGTGTTTTCTTATGAATTTTTAATTTCTAGTTTTGAACCAATTGAATTTAAATTTAGTTCAGATTTTCACCTGAAATTTTCGGTGAGGGGATTTTCCATGCCTATTTGAATATTGGCGTTCTGCACTTTGTGATTGGAAGTGAGACAAAAATCTTTCTACCCACGTCTGAAGAAACTGTATACAATTGTTCCATACGTGATTATTCGTCTGATATTTATACATATGTAAATCCAATAAACTTGTATGAAGCCTGGCTTCAAGGTTTTCCACAAATCCTTCGACACGTCCATAGCAACAGTCTGACTCTTGTGTGGAATCTGATTCATTGAAACCATTTTCGAAAGTTTGCTGGAAAATAAAACATTTTGCAATTGCTTCAATTTGAATGTGACTGAAAGTAACAGTATGAATAACTCTTTTTTTGTAAAAGTGTCATTCAAAGTGACATTTTCAATGGTTGTCGAGAGTATTACAAGATGATATTTATAAAGCAGCGCTTTAAAAATATTTTAACACTAGTGTTGAAAGTATTTTTAACACGATTTTTTTCGACCAAATAGCAATAAACAAAACATGATTATTTATTTATTTCATTTCATTTTATTATAAACAAAAGATATAGGTACACTTATGTTACAAATGAATTATATACAATAATTACATTATTTTTTTATCATTTATGAACATTAATATAAAAAGTACAATAAGAACAACTGCTGATGATAATACCTTGATGTTGAGAATCCTTGTAATATATTTGAACTATCTGAGTTGACAATTTCATGGGCATTAACATTTCATTCTTGAAGGCAAGAGGGCGATGCTGTAACGCTGGAGCTAGCTGTTGGGATTATTCTTTCAGCAATAGACTTTTTACAAGAAATATATTGATTGACCTACTGTTGAAGTGTTCCATCCTCCGTGATTCTTAATATCCGTTATACTTGCTCCTGATTCTGCATGCAAAAAGCAGAGGACCTTCTGAAATAGTGACCTGTACATTCCTTTGGTTCCAGGAGGTTCAGTAACTCAACAAGTTTATAACAACTGGGTTGGCACTGCATTTATAATTTGAATATTTAAAAAAAAACATTGATGATTGATAACAGAAGGGCGTAATACAATGTATTTACTAAAATAGTCAATGTTTTTTTCCATAAATGCAAAATGAACGTTTCATTTTTATTTTTGTATTTGAAATTTTAACAATCAATGATTTATTCATCAATTTAATGTCTTCTATCAATAAATGGCACGGCTCTTTACCCTAGCAAGCTCCATATATTCCAAAAATAGTGGCAACTCTTATCATCAAATATTTTTCATCTGGTGCTTAAATCTGTGAATTGTTCAAACGTAAGAGTTTTGGATTATTTGGGCCTATAACTTTCATTTTTCCTCTTCAAGAATGCTATTACCTTATATATTTGCTTGTATCAACAGCGCACTCAATTTTGTCATTGAAAACTTGCTCCACAAAGTTGACGAGTTCTATATTTTTGATTTCTCTTCTAGATAGGCTAAGAAGACGCGAAAATAATGTGACTTTTACCCGGCGTCTGATACGTGGGGTGTGACGAACCCCATGCCAACTAAAACGTACAATATTGTCAAAAATAGAAAACCACTGTCCTTCTCGGTAGCCTTCGGAAAAAGCATTCTTCTACCGCGTGCCAAGCGTATTAGTTAGCAGGTTGTTACAAGCGATTGTGTGGGATAGTTAAGTTTATTCCGGTTTCTCAAACCACGTGTCTAGTTCTGTAACAATATTTGTACTATTTTCAAATTATTTTTTAAGTGAAGTCTACCTTGGTTTTGAGGTCAGTTTTGAAATCAACGCTTTTATAATATTTCTTACCTCTTCAAATCATTAGGTTAAGCATGGGAGATTATGAGAAAGAGATGCGCCGCCTCCAGGCTCTCTGGAATGAGATGGAAACCGATGATGAAGAGGTCATTGAATCAGATGGTGAAAACGATACTGATAATGTCAGCATAAATAGTGATAATGTAGATTTTGAACAGGACGCAAGTGAATTTGAAGGTGAGCTAGACAACCAAGTGGATGATGGAGAAAGTAAGTCGAAAGATATGAAAGAGAGACAGAAGTATTATTTGAGTAAAAATGGTACCGAATGGAGAAAAAATTGTCCAAACAGAAACGTAAGAACACGATCTGAAAATATTATCAATCAACTGCCAGGAGTCAAAAGATTTGCTAAAGACAAAAAAGTCCTATTGACTGTTTTTCAGTTTTTATCAACGAAGAAATGTTAGATGATATGGTAAGATGGACAAATCAACTTATTGAAGGAAAAACACGTAAATGGAAGGAGTCTGCCCATTATGAACTTACAAATAATTTAGAACTGAAGGCTCTATTAGGACTGCTTTATTTAGCAGGCGTTTTTTGAAATAACCGACGTTTGGTGAAGGATTTCTGGAAAACTGACGGTACAGGTTTTGAGATATTTCGAGTAACGATGGCCTAAAGAAGGTTTGAATTTTTGTTCACATATTTACGGTTTGATAATGAAGAAAATCGAACACAAAGACTTGAAGTCGACAAGTTAGCACCGATCAGAGCGTTATTTGAGAAATTTACAGAGAATTGTAAAAATGCCTATTCACCTGTACAGTACCTAAATATTGATTTTGACAATACATGCCCAACAAACCGGCTAAATACAGTATCAAGGTTCAGGCTTTGGTAGATGCCCGAACACATTATTTAGTAAATATGGAGGTTTATGTAGGAAAGCAACCTGATGGACATTTTCTTGTCGATAATACTCCTACTGCTATAGTAGAATGACTTGTTAGTCTTTATTTTAGTACTCACAGAAACATTACATGCGATAACTGGTACACCAGCTATAATTTGTTTGAAAGACTTCGAAAAAATCATCATCTGACAGCTGTAGGCACAATTCGAAAAAACAAACGAGAAATTCCCAATGCATTTCTGAATGTTAGAGAACAAGATTTTAACTCAAGTTTTTTTTAAATTCCAAGAAAATTTCACAATTGTCTCATATGTACCGAATAAAAAAAGTTGTTTTGGTTTTATCAACTCTCCATCATGATGATTGAGTTGTTGAGAATAACCTGTCAGAAATTATTTCATTCTATAACCTAACAAAGGGGGGAGTAGATACAGTGGATGAATTGTCATCATCTTATAATATTTGTCGCAATAGTCGACGTTGGCGTCTAACACTATTTTTTTCCTTAATGAATACGGCTGGCATAAATTCTCAGATTATGCATCGTGAAAATAATAATGGATTAATAATGAAAAGGAAGGCTTATCTCACAAAATTGGAAATTAAAATGATAAATGATAATCAAAAATCAAAAATGGCCAATTTTAGGGTACCTCGGGAGCTTAGAATGGCTTTACATAGAATCAGAGGAGAAACCGAAGAACCTTCCGCGAAGAAACCAGCGCTCAATAAACAGCGGAGATGTGATTTTTATCCTCGCAACCGTGATCGTAAAACAAAATACATATGTGAACGTTGCGAAAAAATTTTATGTTTGGAACATGCGCATATGTACTGCGAAAATTGTGCTCAATTCAATAGAGAATACCTTTTTTGGTTTTTATTTTTGACCTTAGTTGATCATTTCTAATGATAACTCTATGTAATTTTATTTATATTTTAATATTTTTGTTCATTTCCATTGTTACTTTTACGAAACAAACAATTTTTCTCTGGTAGTTGTTTTTTATGCAGTGAAAAAACACAACAAACAAAATTCATTTCAATTTATCATTCTGTTTTTTTTAAACGAATAATTGTTTATTTCTCTAATAAGGCGATATGACATTAAATTTTTGTTATAAGAAAATGAAAAATCCTAGCCAAACGTTTTTTAACAAAAAAAAAATTAAATAAACGGGGTGTATGACACCCCACATATCGGGAGATGTTAAAGATTTTCACGTGTCAGATCCAGAATCTTGATATCATATCAGATAAGTTAAAAGAAATATAAAAATGAAATATTAAGTATAAAATGTATGAAACATAAAAACTAGCGTTGTAGATATAAAATTATAATTCTCGGTGTATTTCTGTGGGCATGCTGTCACATTACCGCTGATAGACATTATAACTGTCGAAGATCAAATAATTTCGTTTCGCGGTATAATTCATTAGTGGAGTGAGTAAATGATTTCTTAAATATTATCTTAATGATCCCGTATTATATATTTTTCAGATGTTTGGTATAATTATTTGTTGCCGCTAACCAGGCTAATATTCCATAATTCAATTCAATATAATATTCGTAGCTGATCAATTTTTAGAATATCCGCTAAATATTTGAGTTTTTATAATATACTCCGTGAATTTCTCAAGACGAAGGCGATATGGATGTCCCATTTCAAATTAAAGTCTATGAATACTCCCAAATATTTAATATGTCGGACCATCGATATTATTTGGTGGCCATCTATTTGAAGAGTGTCATATTCTGTCACTTCATACCTGAAAGGTATAAAGTGTGTTCCTGAATTATTTTAATATCTTTTTCAGCTTTTTTTTTCGAATACTGCCTATCGACATCTACATATATAATTGCTGTGTCGTCAGCAAAACTTACCACATCTCATTCTAGATCTAATTCTAGTAAATCAGTAAGATAAATAGTGAAAAGTACAGGCCCCCGAACTGTACCCTGAGAAACATCATATTTTATTACTGAGGCTATCATTTATCCTAACTCTTTGAACCCTTTGTTGTAGATAGTTTTCCATCAGGTAGTATATTTTTCTTCTGATTCCAATAATTTTAACATGTATGATGATCGACGGTGTCGAACGCTTTGGCGAGATCTATAAATATGGCCAATGATGGTTGTTTTATCAACATATTTGGATATTCTGGATGTAACGTATACTATGGCTTCTTGCGCTATAGTATACCTACGTATTAAATTTAAATATTCTACTCGTCCTACTCAAATAGCATAGTTTATATTTGGAAGTTTTAAAAACTGAAACGGACGGGATCAAAAAATCAATCAATTGTGGCTATTAAAAGAGAAAAGTTTGATGTAAAAATGAAACCACATTTGTAGCCATTAGTTATTTATAATAAATCGGTAAACATTGTAATCATGACAAAATGATTGAAGCTTTCGTGACAGAGATCTTCAGTCTCACTATTTGTCTGGTTTGAAGACCGTCGATTTTTGAAACTCCGCCTTCAAACCCAAAAAATAATGACACATTTTATTCATGTTTTTTGCATACATAAAAAATCTTGATTTTTTTGAGAATAATGGACGTCACATTTTCCGGCGTTGTACGACTTATAGTCGTATGTAAACTGACCCAAATCATATTCACATCACATAAAATTTGATGAAGATTTTGATTGTGAAAAATTCATAATGACAAATCCTCAATACCTTTCTTTCGGGGCGGTTCAGCATAATATAGTCATAACATAACCTGAATCTCATTTACGAATCGGAAAGTACAAATGTGATGAATATTTTGATTACGTCGATGTCTATCTATTTGCTGATATTGTTTTCTTTAATTTTAATTTCAGCCATCTCCAAAAATTGCCTTTTATTTGAATCTAGTTCAAAATGTAGAATTTTGGTGTTAGTATAATCGACGTGTTTTGTTAGAGCACAAGAATTCGGTTTGAATTTTTACAATTACTTTTATGAAGAGCTGTGTGTTTTGTTTGTCCTATATATATATATATATATATATATTTTAATATTGAATTTCACAAAGGATTTTGAAGTTTTTTATCTTCTATTATTTATTTGCGAGCGCTTTCGACAGCT
>WOGN01002975.1:0-15893 GCA_015342105.1 Leptinotarsa texana
ATATACATGTGTAAGTAAGTGTAAGGAATGTGTAAGTACAAGAAAACTGTAGTGTAAAAAGAAAACATACATATTTTTTCTCAGCTAGCATCTAAAAATGTCATAACATTTGTTAAGAAATATTCCCTTTGTGAATTACACGGCGATACTTGTATATACTATACAAATTGAGTGCCATTGTCAAAGAATATATCGTTGCCAGATTTATTTTCATTTATGTATTCATATAGAACCCAAGTTAAAATGCAATAGTCTAAAACTATATATTGGGCAAAACTATATGTTGGGATTTTCTATTTCAAATAAAGAATTCCAAAAAAAGTGCTCCTATGACCTAAAACAGTTATAAAAAATTCTTCAAATAACATACGTATTATTAAAAATTTCTTATAGATGGGAGAGTGATATTTGTTCTGCAGACTGGGCAACGATGTGTCCACACATCAGAACAAACCGCATCTTTCTGCCAAAGCATGTTGACAGGAATCGTTTGTTTTATTTGTATCTGAAAATTAAATCGATGAAAGAGCAGATTAAACAATAATGTTTCGACAGGTGATGGGTGCAGGGTCCCTAAAACTTGTCTCGAAGCGTGTCGTGTTGTAAAGAATGAGTTACCTAATTAGTTCGAACTAAGGATTTCATGTACGAGTCTGATTCAGATAGTCATCTTCGGTCACCAAAGTAGGTGAAAAGAGATGTAAGAATATGGTTCTGACTGATCATAAGTGTTCTTGGTGGAATGACGCTATTCTTGAACTTAAAAATGATGACAGATATCCCATATGATTAAGTGCAAATGGTTGTTATTCTTATTTCACTTAATTTATGTTGAGTATATGATTTTCGATTTCGATAACCACGTACTTCAAGGAGTTGAGATGTTTTATTGAATGATCCCAGCGCGTTCTCAGTATGTATCGGAGAAAGGGCCTAACTGAACCAATAAAAATAGAGCAATGTGTCAATCAATGGATGTGTATTGTAAACAGAATAATTGAAATTCTGATAGATATGTAGTGGAACTGAAGCATAAACTCAATATTCCTATACACAAGAATCTTTTATGATAGAGGTGAAGATTGTACATATGTTAGTATAACTCGATATTTTTTCAACAGACTTACCTACGTGTTTTCTGAAGACATCTGAAGACGTAGTATAAGCGAGCTCACGGATTATAGGATTATGACAATACATTACGTTATGATGTTTTACGTTATTATGAAGTACGTTATGATGCATTACGGTTTCTATCGATTACGATTATGATCGTTTTATGTTATGATGCATTGCTGTTATGATGCATTGTGTTTATGATGCATTGTGTTTATGATCGAATGATATTATGATGCGTTAGCGTTATGACGGAGTACGTTATGAAAAAGTACGTTATGATGAAGTATATTATGATGAATTTTGTTATGCCGCTGTACGTTTCTATCTTATACTATATGATCAATTGCGATTTCTACCGTTTGACGTTATGATGGAGTAAATTTCTGTGTATTACATTGTACATTATGATGCAGTAGGTGTCCCCGACATCATGACATGAATGTATCAATTATAAATTTTACTCCGTACGCTATTGAACGTTCGGAAGTATAGGGAAATTTTGGTTGCCAACTTTAGCAGCCAGTTTCACACTGCTCAGATTATTTGCCCTACGCCGCCATAATGGGTCAGGTGGTTTGGATTGCTCTATAAACAACACGAGGGTGGTATTGGAGAAGAAGAAGAATGTTTTGTACTTTATGAAAACCTTTTTGTTTTCTGCATTTTGTTAATAACTATTTTTTCTGATATTTTGGATTTCAAAATTTTAATAGGAGTATAGAATGCCAATCATCATCAGAGTGTAAGTAGATATTTTTATAGTGATTTTTCCATTTCAAGATCTTTAGTTGGCAATTATGATTGTCAAAAGCAGTGCTAAAAAGGCAAGTTGACAATTAATTTGTAATTTTTAGTCTGAACGGAAAGAACAACGTATATTAAGATTTTTTCAAAATCTGATTTGAAAGCAATTGTTTCATAGTAGATTTGTCCCTGATATAATTCAATAAGACTCTGGTATACTCGATTTTGTTATACTGATATGGGGCCCCCAAAACGTAGTGGTGCCGGTAGAAACGAAGGACGACCTTCCAAAAGACGCAAGAAGGAGGAGGAAGAAGCTTGGACATATGAAGAGGAAGATACAAATGATAATGAAACATCTGAATCATTTGTTCCCGGAGCTGCAGCAAGAGATGCTGAAAAAAATGATAACTCTGTTCAAGAAGATGAGTTTGGAGCTAAAGACTATCGTTCCCAAATGATCCTGAAGCCAGACAATGCATCTCGGCCACTCTGGGTGGCCCCCAATGGTCATATCTTCTTAGAATCCTTCTCTCCAGTATATAGACATGCTCATGATTTCCTCATTGCCATTTCTGAACCGGTTTGTCGCCCTGAACATATTCATGAATATAAGCTGACGGCATATTCCCTTTATGCAGCTGTCAGTGTTGGTTTGCAAACCAATGATATTATAGAATACCTCAAGAGGTTAAGCAAGACTAGCGTTCCTGATGGTATTATAGAGTTCATTAAACTGTGTACCCTCTCTTATGGTAAGGTTAAGCTTGTTCTCAAGCACAACAAGTATTATGTTGAAAGTCCCTTTCCTGAAATTTTGCAAAAGTTACTTAAAGATCCAGTGATTCAAGAGTGTAGATTGCGTAGAAATGTTGAAAATGAAAGTGAAGAATTCATCAAACAGGTATGTGTACGCTTAATGTAACTTCTTCAACAAATATTCTATGAATATTTTATAACTTATATTACTGATTAGTGTGAAGTTATCCATAAACTTTCATCCACAACTTCTGATGTAGAGACAACCTAGGGTGGGATAGAACTACATTATTGCATAGTGTTGCCAAGTCTCTAAGAGTTCTATTTGCATAAGAACTTCAGTACATATAAGAAATTTTGCTATATGATTTCAAAATATGAGTTCATCAATTCTTATTAGTCCATAAGAAAAGTACGTAAAAATTGAAATAACTGATGATACTATGATTGGTAGATCCTATATTCACAAGTGTTTCGAGCTGTTTTTTCTCGACATCTAATGCAAAATAATAATCGGTATATACATAATATATACAGTATAAACATACAAGAATTTGTAGAGAATACTTTTTTACGATCGTGAATTCATTAAAATAATTTTTCCCATAGGATACTTAGAGTGCTTGTTCATGAGTCCTGGCTTAAGTTATAATTCATTTACGATATTTATACCAGGTTGAAACGAAAATTTGTGGAAAACGATTTTTGATGGAAAATTATGAAGAATAGTGGATGGTCAATTATAAAAAATATTTTTTTCTCAGTAATCTTGGAGTGCTTGTTCACGAGACCTGGCTAAGTTATAATTCATTATCAATATTTATACGAGGTTAAAACAAAAATTTGTGGAAAACGATTTTTGATGGAAAATAATGAAAAATTGTGGATCGTTAAATTTTAGAAAATAATCTTTTCTCAGTAATCTTGTTTATGAAACCTGGCTCAAATTATAATTCATTATCAATACTTGTACGAGGTTAAAACGAAAATTTGTGGAAAACGATTTTTGATGGAAAATAATGAAAAATAGTGGATCGTTAATTTTAGAAAATAATTTTTTCTCAGTAATCTTGGAGTGCTTGTTTATGAAACCTGGCTCAAATTATAATACAATATCAATACTTGTACGAGGTTGAAACGAAAATTTGTGGAAAACGATTTTTGATGGAAAATAATGAAAAATAGTGGATCGTTAATTTTAAAAAACAATTTTTTCTCAGTAATCTTGGAGTGCTTGTTTATGAAACCTGGCTCAAATTATAATACATTATCAATACTTGTACGAGGTTAAAACGAAATTTTGTGGAAAACGATTTTTGATGGAAAATAATGAAAAATAATGGATGGTTAATTTTATAAAATATTTTTTTCTCAGTAATCTTGAAGTGCTTCTTCTCGAGACCTGGCATAAGTTATGATTCATTATCAATACTTGTACGAGGTTGAAACAAAAATTTGTGGAAAACGATTTCTCATGGAAAATAATGCAGAATAGTGGATCGTGAATTATGATAAATAATTTTTTTTCGGTAATCTTGGAGTGCTTTTTCATGAGAATTGGCTCAAATTATAATTCATTATCAATATTTATACGAGGTTGAAACGAGAATATCAATAAAACGATTTTTGATGGGAAAAAGCTAAGAGATACTAGTGAAAACCACAGTTTCAATGTATAAAAAATATTTATTATTCATAATATTTCAATGATAATAACTACCAGTTGAAACAATTTCATAACATTAAGTAGATCAGGAAGACGAAAAAAATAAATCATATTCTTGTGGACAAAATTAAAATGAAATCCCTTAACAGACGTATTATTGACAATATATTCACACAATACAGTTCACTACATGTTCCGAAGTCAACAACTGAATATAAAAAAACCAGGGTGTTAAAAAAAGTTTGATTTGATTGTTATTATTGTTAAATATCTTTACGACTAGCAAACTACTCGTAGGTACTACAGTAATTCTTATTCTATTACAGGTACAATTGATCACATTACAATACTGATGTAATAATTACAACTAATTCACTTGTTATAGCAGTAGTGAATTAGTATAAAATCCAAAATGTTATCAATAACCATTCTGAAATAAAGCTTGATTGTTTTCTGGGCGTCCCGTCATCCAGCAGTTTCAAAATTTTGTATGTTCACTTTCCACAACTCTATGGAAATTCCCATGATATATTCATTAGCTATTTCTCATGACAGCCATATGACAAGTGTTATTGTGAGATTTTTATAAATTAATCAACCACAAACTTCATTTTGAATGCTAACTGTGAGTTATCTTCTTATCGCACTTTCTCATCCAGATTACGGTAGACAAATATGAAAATGTAGAAAAATATTTTCATGTTTGTTCGCATTGTTGTACAAAAATCATTTTCTTCGATTATAAAGTATTATTTTATTTCTGCTGCACATTCTTCGACGTTCTGTAGGTGTTCCACAATTGGAAATTTGTATTTCCATGAATCATTTATAAACATTGACGTAACCTACGATGAAAATAAATTGGATATAACCATTCCATTTGCATTTCACCATTTCCTGAATAGAGTATTTATTGATGTAGGAAAGGCTATCACATTGTTGGAAACTTAAATATACGTAAATAAAATAAAAAATATATAAATATGTAATTTTACTAAATAATTATAAGTACCTACGATTTTTAAAGTTAGCGTCTCCATAGTCAAGAATATTATATTTTCAAATACTGAAGACAAATATCACAATATCCAAAAGGGAATACATAGTCAGCATCAAGTTTGTTGTATGTACATTTAATATGGAATAATCTCTGACACTGGTCACACAAGACTGTTTTTTTGCTTTGATCAGATTGACCACAAAACATGCATTTAAATTTCATATTACTTGATGATTGGAGCAGAAATAACTGAGCATCTTTTCTAAATTCACTTGGTAAAAAATTTTCTGTCATAGATTCATTTCTCAAGAACTGCTTGAAAAAATATAAAATGTATACGCCACAATTATAGCTATCATTTTGAAGCACATGGTTGATATATTTAAGAAAACGAAAGAAAATTTTTAAATTTTTTCAGATATAAAGTCCCTTTCTGTCTCATCCATAGGATCCAAAAAACAGAATTTTTTTAATTTTGAATCAAGTATTATAAGACACCAATGATTATCATTGACGTGAATTGGCATAACAATGTTATTTTTGACAAACGTATAATTATTTTCTGAGTCTTTGTTCCAATTACTATGAAAAATGCTGTGGCTGGTATGTGAATCAAATATTTGAATGTCACTGTCAGGTGTATTTGAAAGATGTAAGTAGATGTCGATTACAAAATTTGATAGCCATTCCTTAGAATCCAATGTTGTGAAATCACTTGCATTTAGATTTTTCAAAGTATAATTCAGATAATCATAAGAAGTTAAAATATAATCTCTCTCAGACTGTTTATAATAGTTTATAGTATTCACTAAACCATTAGAATAGAACTGTATTGTATATATCGGAGAAAAACTTCTCACTTGCTCCTCTCTATCAAAAACTATTTTTTCGTTGCAGAAACATTTCTGGTAAAAAAAATTAAAATAAAACAAGGTTAATTTTGATTTCATTAGTATCCAGATCTTTTTATCTGTTAATACTGTAGTAATGAAAATATTCTTATTAAATCACACCAAGATTTGTCCAAAATTTCCAACATGCCCTGAATCTGAAAATAGTAATTGCTAGTCTTTTTGAGGTGGTCTTGAGAAGTTAGATATTTACCTTTATTTAAAAGAACAGCTTCTTGAGCTGTACAAGCTCTTATAGAATACGGGCATTTTACCTCCATGATACCTGTGGATCCACCAAGACCATCTGGAGAACAGACCAAGTAAGGAAATTCTGGATGGATGCGAAGCCCAGAAACAAAAACTTTGTTCTTGGTAACTTTGGCGTATTTACCTAAAGCAGCTGGCTCATTTTCAATACCATACAGTATCGCTGGAACTTCAGAACACTTGTGTAATGTAAATCATAAGTGATAGAATATAACGTTTTTTTCTGATGCGCCTTACAAACCAATCCAAAATTAGATGCAGTAATCCTTTTCTTTCTTTCCTCCATCCAAATTTGTGAATTTCTTTGCATTCTTGATCTCATTTCTAATTGCAGCGAATCAATAGCGCTAAGTGTTTGTAAAAAATGTTGGCAGTTTTTTCGCAAATCCGTTATTTTTTTGTTGATTCGTATGATTTATTTTTATCGTCACATTTTCTGCAATAGAAAGAGCTATCGCAGTCTTTCAAATTGACATTTCCGCATTGCAAATGAACCCATCCATCACATGAATCACACTAAACCCATTTTGCAGTTGTATCAAGTAGGACTCCATTACAATATAAAAATTTCTCAGAAGTGACATCCATACTTTCTGAATATTGTGACACGGAGTTGTTTTCGAAATATTTTGGAATATGTTCAGGTTTTTTCCACTTTTCACACTGTTTCAAAACTACTGCATCAACCTTTTTATTTCGGGTAAATTTTCTGGACTGAATATCCAAAACATTCTCTTTAGAAACACTTAACGTATGTTCCCTAATTTTTCGGATAACTCTGCTACATTTTTGGTTATCTATCTACTGGCGAATTGCTTTCTCTGCAATTGAGAAGTACTCCGGTCGACAGAGGAATAAAACGAATATATTTTTTCAGGACTATTTCCTGAAATCCAGGAGAGTAGTATTCATTGCAACTGTTCTCCAATGTCTGTTTTGATGTTACAATTTATGTTTTGATTAAACTCACTATTTTACAAAAATCCTGATAAAACATACTCCTTTTATAAATCGCATAATTTTTATGTTCTGGAAATGATATTACAGTTTCTGTCAATAAACAAGGCGTTTCTGCTTTGCTAGATGATAACGATTTTTCCAGAAATAATTTGGCTTTCACAACCGAAGGAGTAATCCATTTATTTAATAATGAAATGTAAATATTCTTTAACCATTCGAATATATCGTCGATATTTTTCATTTCAAATAAAACAGCAAACTTGTATTTGAAACTTTCTCTGGTGGACAGTTTTTGAAAACATTTATTTATATCATTACAAATGATTTTGAAGAAACGGCAGCAGCATACAGTTATCCTAATAATGTTTTTTGGAAGAGATTGTTCTTTCTTTATTAAGTTGTTATAAACAATATTCAAATAATCTGAAAGTGTAACGTTATTCCAAAAAAATGGACACAGCATTGAGTAGAGCGAAAGAAAAGTCAACTACAACCGCAGAAAGCAAAGGCCATCTACTCAAAATAGCAGTGGCATATATTCTAAATTTTGTCAACCATGTTCCTATTGTCCCAGCATCGTGATTACTTGAAATAAGTTCTAATGCCGCACAAACTCTATTGTTTTTTGTTCTGACCACACCAGCATAATAGAATATTTTCGTTTTAACTCCTTGAGGACGTCTAATTATACTTCCCGTTGCAACTAAATGCAGAACAGGAGGATCATCCTTAGAAATAATTTTCAATTGTTCTTTACTGAATATATAAACAATGAACGGTACTCCGGTGAAATTTATGTAGTTTACATTATCACACTGCATTTCAATCATATCGTATACATCATTCAGGTGCCGGTCATTTCTAGAAAGTATCTCTGATCTTATCTTTCTGTATACATCATCAGACTTAACCTTACCTAAATTTCCAGCCAAAGCTATTGTTTTCTTCAAATTTTTCAAGTCTTTCTGACGTTTCATCATTGGTTTCTTATATGAAAGTTGATTACCGAGGATCATTCTTTGAGTTCCACGTACATGACTAGATAATTTTTGGAGATGATTGAAGTTGATTGAGGAACTATATACTTCCACAACATGATGGGAGCACCCATTGATATTTTTAATTTTCAATAAAAAAGTTTGCATTTCATATGTATGCAATAAGCATAAACTATAATTTCATCTCGGGTTTTCACAAAATGTTTTCTCTCAATACGATGTTATATCTGCCCTTTCGTAACCTATTATTTATGCATATACTTCGCAACTCATTATTATTCAATACAAAAGTACCCTCTAGAGACTTACAACTTCCATACTTGGTTCTTGCTGTCCATCATGAATATTTTTACTCCCTTTGGGTAAAACTTGAGAATGTTCTAAAGATTCATTGACTTGAAGAAAATCATCAGAAACATTTTCCTTTTCGTTAGAAACACTTTTAAAAAGGCCTGTTTCAGAAGAACTCTCATTTTCTTCAAAACCCAACATTTTCTGTGCTTTATATTGGAATTATTAAACTCTTTCTGAATTATGTCACTCTCTGGAAATATTTCCGATATGTCAGGACAAAAACTATTATAGGATGAAGAGACGTGTTGTTCAATGGGAGTGGAACATCTTTTTGTTTTGGAACATTTTGGTAAATGCCGTCTATAATAAGTTTTGAATTTCAAACGACTTTTCAAAGAATTTCTCACTCCCAAATATTTACAGAAATAAGCGTAACTCCCTTCATTTTAATAATATGAATCAGCTTCTTTTATACCTATAATATCAATTCCAGTCTTGAGCCGAGACATAAAATTATTATTATTAAAATTGATTTCGCTCAGTCGTGTATTTTCGACCAAATTCATAATATTGCCGAAATTGAGTTTTATTGTTTTGAAAAGCAGATATCTATTTTCTTTCGAATCTTTTTTAAAAATGATACTCGAAGTTTTTCTATAACACTCATCATTGTAATTCCTACTTTGTAAAAATTCGCATGAATAACCAATTTTTTTCATTATGATTGCTAATTGCCCAACATCAATTTTACTTTTTTTTGGCATGCTTGTTCAATCAGATCACTTATCTAATAATATATAATAATATAATAATAATGTATAATCACAGCAAATCACTTGAACTATAATATATTGCAATGTTAATAGGTATAATATTAAATTCTAACTTAACCTAATATTTCCCTAAACAAAGTTTTTACTATATGTTACCAGTACGTCTGCTATAAACAGAATGGCTTAGCCTGCTTAGCGTTAAACACAAGACAGACAATTTCCGAATCATGCTTAATTAACGTATAATAAAGAATGATAATATAAGAGTTGCTTTGTTTACTAATATTGATTTCAGCAGAGTATTGGTGATGTTTACGAATTCCGAATTCTTTTTAGTCCAGGAACTATATACATCACAGTATGCCTCAAATCCAAGTTTGTGACCTCGGGCGCCGAACGGACGATTAAAATCCTGAAGGACTAGTTTTTGAAAAAACTTGCTGTGTAAGTTTTTAAAGTTGACTAAATTTGCTACAATGTGATACTAGAACTGTCCCTGAAGACCCAATAGTTTCCGAGATTAATCCTTTCAAAGTTTAACAGTTTTGCGAACTTCGCAATTTTTTGCAATTCTGTCTTTCTGATTAATTCAATTTTAACTCTGATTATACCATCGAAGCTTGTTATGATGGGATGTTAAAAAAGAAAATGAGAAGTGTGAACGATGGTGTTGAAGGGTGAAGAAAGACATTGAAATAAACAACAAGAGGAAGAAGAGAAATGTAGAATTGATAAATTCTTACTTATGTAATGGAACACATGTTTTAAAAATGAAATTCAGTTATGAATAAAACAAATTCATCTTTGATTTCGTATAGTATTTAGTAAGCTACGAATAATGAAGTAAAAAAGATAAGTACAATGAATGTTGATGACTTTATTTGTAATATTAAAAATAAATCAAATTGAGTAATAAATTGGAAGGTCCCGGTTGAAGTTCGACCAAGTCGTGATCGACGTAATGGGGTTCGTAGTTGAGGTCGTTCTCCTTAATTTGGTCCATGAGTTCATCTAGAGAGCACTGACACTCCTCACCGTTCTTTTCCAGAAATGAATAGATCTTTTCTATGGCCTTATCAACTGTGAGATGCTGACGATTTCCCCTGAACTTTCCTGTTGGTGGTGCCTGGTAGAGCTTTGTTTGGCAAAACCGATGATATCTGGAATCAAGGGCTACCAAATATGTGTTCTCAGATATACGCTCTTTTATTTTAAGAGCCCATTCATCACCACGTTTCTCAGCTGCTTTCAAGATTGTTGCACTGAGAGACAACTTTTTCGCAGAAATGACATTGTTTCGTTTTTTTGGCTTCTTCCTTTCTGCCACAAGGTACTGTTCAGTTATTTTGTGTCCACCCTCCAATGAACGCCCTTCAATAAACCTGATTTTTTTATGTTCTTAACAGAAATACTCTACGCAACAAGGGTTTTTACACCTCTTCCCTTCACTAGGCACACTTGACCTTCACTTAGAATCTCTTTACATACAAAACACAAACCCAGGCTGAGACTGGGATCAGACATTTTGTAGATTTTGAGTTTAATCACAAACAAGTCTGCAAAAAATTAGAACTACCGAATTTCAAAAACTAGTCATTTAGGGTTATCGCCAAAATTGGAGGAAAACCCCGATTTGCATTTTTCCACAGCGATCGTTCGGTTCCTGTGATTCTTTCCAAAAGTTCCCGGAAAACCTCATCAATACTTTTGTCGATTTCAAGCTTGTTTTACAATTTCCTTCCGACTCTTGCAAGCTTCTGTTAAAATTTTCTTTCAACCCCATCAAATTTCTTATCGACTACTTTTTTAAATTCCTTCTTAGTTTCCGGAAACACTTAATTCAAATTCTTCGTTAATAAATTCCTGTATCTCCCCTTTATTCACTTGAGAAAATTTTGTTTCTTCAAATAAATGAAAGTACATTTGATTGTCTCTTTCTTGTTTTCTTCTTAATATTCACCAGTAAGTCCCTGGCGAACCTTCTGTATATAGTGATGAATTCATAATTGAAAAATAAACATAACCATTCAAGAATATCAATTATCTAAGTATTTAATACCATATAATGAAACATTTTGTGAATCACTTGTCTATACGTTCATTGTAAAATTAAATTCCCCATATCGAACATATTCAGTTATTCAAACCGAAAAAAAAAGATAATCTTAGAGTTTCTTTTACTTACAACATAAATAATTTGAAAGATCAGCAATTAAGCTATGTATAAAATGTATGTTTTTTTATTGAAAGCATTCAATACCTAGTACAGATTCAATCTTAGAGACCCAGTCTCCACTCAAAATAGTAACATACCAAAATAGTGTCTGTTTTTAGAATTAGATTTGTAATTCAGTAATTCAACTGACATAATGAAACTAGTAAACATTGCAAGCAATAATTCCAAGAAACCACAGCCCTTCATGAGTAACAATTACACAAGGGAACAGAAGTTTTGTTGCATGAAAATAAATATGACAAATATTATACATTTTCTGTGTGCTGATTTTAGATCTGAAGTTAGATTTTTGTACCAACTTTAGTTTTTGAGATTTAAGAAAAAAAGTAATTTTCAAGAAAAAATAATTCAATTAATAACAATCGTCAGAAAAACAAGCACTATATATTAAAACATTTTCTTTAATAGGATTTTCTTGGTTGACTTGGTTTTTACCACTCCAACAGTAGTCCGCCATCATGCGGACATCCCAGTGACCCTGGTACCACTCCTCTATGGTTGGAATATCTTGATGAAACTGTTCCCTGTGTTTTTCACACAGATCACCAAGATTGTCAGGGAAATGGTCCAAATGGCTGTGTAGGAAGTGTACCTTGATACTCATATTACATGAAATTGCGACAATCTTTTCAATATTTTTAACATGCTCAGCATAGTTTTCATCTTTTTGTTTTCTAGAAAATATTGTGAAATCCAAACGAATTCATTGCAGATATTTTTTTCAACTTTATATGTGTCATTTACTGATAAAAAAGAAACATTTTATATAACACAAAGTGGAGACTTGAGATTGAAGCTAAGTTGTTGCTTGTATTTTATTTCATTGTAATTTCAGTATTTTTTTCTTAATATAATTGTTATTTTTCTGCTTTTGAATTTTTTACAGAATCTTCCAGGGATTTTGAATCAATGGAAGTCCGAACTGATGAAATGCACCACGAAACATTGTCAACCACCTTCAAACAAAAACACTTTTTAAATGTTAAAAATAATGCATGGGAAACACCGTTTTAAACCATGAGGAAAAATAGTTAATACAAAACTTACGACTTCAATATTTTCTATAACTCATTTATTAAATTTTTTCAAATAGAAGGTTCAGCTTTGGTGGAAATTACGGAAAACTGAAAATTACTGAAAATTCACCACGTTTTATCCCCCGCATCTTGGCTCAACTTCAATTTATTTTTCCGTATTGTGTGCACTATTTTTTTTTCTTCATTACTATTGTCATGCTATTATTAACTTATTCTTTTGTTAAAATAATTCACAAGAGCCTATTAATTTTGTTAGGGGCTATTGCACTGTCCACAAATGTAAACTAGATCACGCAGCTGACCAGCGGTATATTTAGGTTCAAATCTGTTCGAGGAAGAATACGTTTTTGTCACAATTAATTTTCCTCATCATCCTAGGGCAATGATGAGACTAAAATTAAATGGTGAGGCGCGTCAAATTTTTGTTATGTATGTGCGATCATTCACAAATTAACTCAGGTTTGAATTTCAATGAGTGCTGTAGATAATAAGAAGAGTGATACCTGGTACTTATCTACCTGATTATTTTTGACTTCTAGTACATTATTATTATCATCAACTTGTTGATGGTAATCAAATTTGAATTGTACAACGAATAAAAGCTTCCTATTTATTGAACACTCGAAGGATCTCACTATACACTGTCCAAAATGAGAAAACCCCGTATTGAAAAATTCCAGATCATTAGAGAATAAAGTCTGTTATATTAGGCCACAGTTACCCATTTGAAAGCCTAGTTGAATGACGCTCTAAAATTTGGGAAATATCGATAAAGTGCGATACCCCAGCGAAGTTGCAACTGAAAAGCTTAATTTATAACAGGTGATGGTTTTTTCGAGGACAAAAAGTCGGAATAAGTAGATATAGTTTGAAAGTGGCAATGAGAAAGTGCTTTTTGGTTTTAATAAATAACTTCAAGTAACATCAGACAAAAATTGAACGAAATAGAAAAATTTCATTTTTTCTCGAATATCTTCGGGACTGATCAGAATATTGTGAATTTTCGAACGTCATTTAAATTTCCTACTTTCTAATGCTAGCTCTACTTGTCTGAACAAACAGTGTTTTCCCAATTCAATCAATGAAAATCACTTTACATTTACCTATATAGGGCCACAAATGGTTTAGTTTCTTTACTCTGTGACAAATAATAAATTTATAGCACTTTTGATTTCATTTAATATGCATTATATCGGCTTCCATATTACGACTGCATTTTGAGTTTTCGAAGAAACAATTCATAGTGTAATGACAACATTAGCTGTTGATGCTTCCAACTCATTATCACAGGAGTTCAAAAGTCGGATAAACAAATATAAAAATAGCAGTATTTGCATTCTAGAGCACACGAGATGAAGATTACGAATATTTGTTGAAAAAATGCAAATTGATACATTGCCATGGATTGGTATTATGATTGTCATGCTATGATCATACAGGACTGCCTAAAGTAACTCGGCAAAATTAATCTATGAGCGAATTCAACTAATGAAGAAGGAACAAGAAATTAATTGCAAATATTGAGAATTCAAAGAATCAAAAATATTGAAATTACCGGTGATTATAATATATTCCACATTTTCTTACATTTTATTATAGGTAAAATAAAATCATATTCCACTGGACAGTTTACAAAACGCTCTAATAAATAAAAAAGTAACGTCAATTTGAAGAATAACATCAATCATTTATTTTTGAAAGAAGGTTTGATTAATCTCAAACTTTGGTTATTTATAGGAATAGTTTTTTGTTCAGTGATTTTCTTATAAATAAAAATTAAAAGAATATACTTATGAGAACTTCTTGGAAAACCCATAACCAAAAATGTTTTGAAATGTGGGATTAATCATTTATGAAAAGTTCATTTTCTCATTTCTTAGTTTTTAGTTACTTTTAATGTCTCCAGGTAGACATAAGTTTATATAAAATTTTTGAAGGTGTTATTTTACGGGTTTTTATTTAGAGAAATGAGTTCCTGAAATAGTCGATTTTTCGACTTTTGAATGGCTATATATATATATATATATCACCGATAGTCCAGAACTTCATGTTTTGACTCCGGAGCAAAGAACAAAATTATGGCAAGTCCTATTTTTTTTAATGAGCGCGAGACGTGTAACAATATAAATAACTATGATATGAGCCGATTTGTTGTATAGAAAGAAATTGAGGTTAGATACTTTCAAAATCCATCTCGTGATGTCTGAATCTGTAGCCCTGCTAGAAAATGAGTCAGATAAATCCTAGCTACCTGATTCAAATATCAAAAAGGCATATTATTCAGATAAAATAACAAATGAACTTTGCTGGAATTACGAATATGTTGGACATCTATCCGAAGAGGAGAAATGAAGTGAGGTGACGAACAAGAAAATATATATTTCGAAATAAAATATTGGAACATTCACTCTCTTAACTACCTACACAGTTGTTTCTGGTTAATGCCGGCCGAAAAACAACTACTTCTCCGGCAAATAATTTTTTTAGGACGGAACGATATAATATTTGTCGTGTTTTTTGTCTACTTTCCTTTCTGGAATAAAATATTCTAGATTCCAACGGTTTCAAAAATCTCCATGTAGTCTCTGGAAAAACTGCCATGGATAACATGATCTGAAGAGATAACATGTTCAACCAGTCCACATGTTATGGATTATGAAAATACAAACATTTTAGCAGTTAAAAAGAATAAAGTCAAAAGGCTATTTCTGGAAATGGTTCACATAAGTAAAAATGATAATAACTTAAGCAAAAAATCAGAAATACAAAATTTAAATCAAATTCACAAATATATTTCAACTTTAGATTAATACATGTAACAAATAATTTCAATATAAGAAACATTGAAGATCACTAATATTTCTGATTAGAAATCTGGTTATTTCAAAGTTCTAACCTCGAAATCTATCATTTGAATCTTGCACACACGAGGTCAACGACGGTCTGACAGAAAAATGTATTAAAAAAATTGAATCATTCAGCAATTTTCATCTTCACCAATGTCTCATCATTTCTTCAACATCAATGTAACCATACTCATATAAGATGTAAATCATGGGCATGTAATATTTTTGATTTTACTGTACAATTTATATTTTTGTACTTTCCCTGATGATGGAAATAAAATTTTCTGACGGCTTGGACCAA
>WOGN01002976.1:0-15892 GCA_015342105.1 Leptinotarsa texana
CCGACCAACTCCCGCCAAACGGTCATCTCCCTCTAAAACCAATGACGCGGAAAAAGGGAAGAGGAGATAGGTGAAAGCACTCGAATGACCTATAAATAGTAAGATTTCAGAGGAATAAGTTCATGTCAAGGTCAAGACGACGTGCAGGTAATAAGTCCAGTTATCACCAGAAGACGATTGTGGATACTAACAATCGAAACGTCGTGACATAACTTGGTTTGAAATCTTTTAATTTTTAGTTTTTTATTTTTTGTTGATAATATTTTTCATTTTTGATTTTCAGCTTTTATTAATATTTCAATTTTTAATTGTTTGGTTGTTGCTTGTATGTTATTTCTTTGTAATTTTACATTTCTGTTTAATAACATTGTTATTTTCGTTTGATATTTTTATTTTTTTTTAAGGTTGTCAATTCAATTTATATTATATTAGACAGTGGAAGTCAGAACTGATGAAATACACTACGAAACCTTGTGAAATACATTCTTGAAACAAACAAAATGTATCTTAAAGATCACACTTATACTACCATTTACTGTTAGCAATAGTTATAATAAAATTCTACTTGTACATTTGGTGAATGAATTGTATTATTGTATTGTTTCGGTCACTGTTGAATATAATTGATGTAATTTTTCGCATTGTTCTCCCAAAGATGATATTTGATATTGAGGTGAGACCATTTCTCTCTTACGAAGACTATTAATACTTCAATCACATATAGGTATGGTTTTGAGATTACTAGATTTCTATAATTATTTGGAGTACGACAAAATACATTTGATAAATAATTATATTGAATGACCGTTTAAAATGAACATGTGTTCAACAATGACAGATATGTATAACCCAGTCATCTAAGATATAAAGATCGCGTTAAGTCGCAAAACGATGAAGCGTACTGACTTTTTGGGATGTTGTTGGGTTAGGTACGACTAATGTGAAATCAAGTTTGTAGCTTCGAAAGACTTGAAGAAAAGTTGTAGAGCAGTTATTTAGCTTCAAATTAAACGCTAGATGAACGTGTGACTTTGTTCTTCAAAGAGGGGATGCGAAATGGAACAATCTCTGTTGGAGATAGCAAGCTTGTTATAATGGATAGAGGTTATCTTCTCTACAAGGTTAAATGCCAACGAAAGAGCTCAATGAGAGGAATAGTGGCTGAACATCAGCAAAACTTTCAACCATTTTGGGAAAATGATGGCAGCTCAAAACCTGAAAAGTAGATCCATCATTAATCTGCCTTTTCGTACAGTGAAATTATTTTTGAGGAGTCTTCACTCATAAGAGTGTCCTAAAATAATTTTCTCTCGGAACGTAAAACTAAGGAGAGTTTGGTAGAATACGTCTGAACTGGAAAGAAAAGCTGAAGGATATAGATAGAGAAACCCCTAAGGATGCTAATCGTTGGTGGCATTGTGAGGGAGGCACTGCAGGTGTGCAAACATGACAAGCACATCATAATCGCCGGAGAGGACTGAGACCTGCTAGTACTCTTCAGTGTATTGAGGTGGTTCGAAGCAAGGAATGTGGTATTCTGGAAAAGTGGCATGGATAGAGTTAATGTCCAGCAGTTCCCATCTGTTTCCTTGCCAAAAGCTCTTTGATGAGACCCTGACCGTCTGACCTCATCGAGTTGGCAGCCAAGTTTTTGGAATAGATTGCACTCATTAGGCAACATTCTGCTGGCAACAAATGTCTCATAGCACAGCACGGTAAATGAGAAAACGACTTCATTCATACCCTGCGATATGAGATATTTGTTAGGTTGGCAGCCAACGCTAAAGTCCACCTTGCTTGTCTACTCACAACCAAAGTTGCTGCTGACAAGCACTCAAACAGAACGTACCACCAAGTGCAGAAATTATTGGGGGTGGAATAAAAGCTCATCAACCAGAGGTGGGCACAGAGCTAACGCTCTCGCGACAACCTTCCTTCATCCAACAAGTTGCCCCAGAAACCTTGTTGAGTTTGCTCTCCTGTCAGTGCCGAAAAGATTCCGGAGGGCTGAAGAGTAAGGCTGAAGTGTTCTAATCTTTGCAAAATATTCAGTGGCAGGATTTGTCTCAACGCCTCGTGGTTGGTGAAGCGAAATTAGACGAAGAGGAAGACGTCGACGATCCATTCCTCATCACGGCTTTTGAACTGCCTCCTCAAGAGGAACAGCTGAAAGACGAAGCAAACCGGAGCCAAAACAACTCTCATTAAGCTGCCACAATGAATAGCGTCAGGTAAGCCTAATATTGTGTACTAAACCTTCTGAGTTCTTCAACATACGGTTTATAATCCATTATATTATTGATTTCCTTAATAATGATACTATAGTATTACCTCGCATTGTTTTTTTTACCAAAGGAGTCAGCAAAGGGGCTACTGAACGTCCAATAATGCTTTTCAACCCACAATATGACTTCTGGTAATATGTACGAGTATATTTTAAGAGTATGATGTTTAAGCGCATAAACTTTGTTTTCTAATTTATATTATCCTAATCCTACCCAAGAATGCTTCAATTCCTTAGCCTCTCTTGTTTCTAGCCCCGGTTTCTTTCAGGTATTTAACATATAACAAAAAAATGATTTATCCTAAAGGATTCAGCTCATGTTCAAATCAAAGCCGAATAACTGCCCTATAATTTTTTTGTGTTGATATTTTACGCCGTCGGAGTGATATTGCCTCTATATTGCTTAGAAGATCCGAGAAATTTCTATTTAAAAAATGTCGGGAAAGATGTCTGATTTTGAAGGTAATGTAGGTATTGAAAGGGTATAATTTTAGGATGGATTAATTTTTGGGTACTTGAAAGATGCACACTTTCGAAGATACATACCAAAAATTAATAAAATTCAAAACTGAAAAAGTTTTTCGAGCACACTAAGTATGATTTTACACAGTCGGTATCTACCCTACCAACATTCCAAACATTCAGAATGCTTCATCGCTTTGAGACCTCCGTTATCTTAGATAACTAGGCTGTATACGTAAAATTCAAGGAAACAGACACGAATATAAACAAAATGAGTTATTCATATCCGACACTGTTTCATTTAATGTAATGATTCGTTATACTTTGTCGGAGTACCCAAAAAGTGTACGAACGTTATGGATAGTTCATCACATATCCATAATCAGCAGACACTCAGATTGTGGGAGAAAATAAGAGGGAAATAAAAAAACCGTAAACAATCGAATCGCTGGTAATATTTTACCTAACTTTCTGTACCAAATGCGATGTAGTTCATTCGGGTCATTTTTGTGCCCCTTTTTTGAATTTGTAAACAGTTTTGTATGACTTCTCAAATCACTAGAAGCCATGAATGCAATTTAACATTTGTTTGAAGGTGATTGACAATGTTTCATGATAAATTCAACTAGTTCGGATTTCCATTGTCTAATATGTAAAATGATGAAATCCCCGAAACAACTAAAAAAGAAGAATTAAAAATAAATAGCTGTTGTTTATTGCTGTTAGTTGATTGATGGTGGTTGGATTCGTGGTTCAGATACCAAAAACTCACTCACATGGTACAGTATCTGAACCACGAATCCAACCACCATCAATCAACTGAAAGAGGAATCATCAAGACTCTATTAAACCGTGCTTTCGGGCTCTGTAATACGAAGGAAGGTCTCGAGAAGGAACTAGACATCATCAAAAATGATCTTCAACGGAATGGTTACTCCAAAGCGATGGTAGAAAAGACTTTGGCTAAAAAGACAGCAGGAGTCTCGCAAGGAAGAAATGTCGTCACAACCAGTGCTTGCACTTTCCTACATCAGAGGATTATCGAAGGGGATAAGAAGAATTGGTTCCATCTACAACATCAGAACCTGCTTCAGATCTGGTAACACTTTCCGTTGCAGCCTCACGCCTTGGCTCACTTCAAGGCGTTCATTCACCCTTCGAAGCTTGATACCAAACAGCTGCTGGGCTACAGCTGAGCTACATTTGAATCATCATATCCAGAGTCTCGGACTGTCGAAAGACAGTGTGTGTCACCTATGTTTGGGAAATTATGGAACAGCAGAGCATATACTTTGTGCCTGCCCCGCTGAGGACCGAATCAAGTTTTTAGAGTATTTGCTTGAGTGTGAATAGGTGTGAGCCACAATAAACTATTGCGGGCTGCAGTGGAGGGTCGAATAGACCTACTCACTTTGGACCTAACCTTACCCAGAAATATAGCCGCTCGTCTACAGTGAATACATGAACATAGAGACTGGCTTACAGCGCAATGGCGTAATCATCATTATAGCGGACGATTTGGTTTAGTTAGTGATAGTTACTTCAATAAAATTAGGATTTGAATTACCATGCCAAAGGCAAGCCTCCATTTTTCAATATAAGTTGATTTTAGCACACATTCAAAGGATTTATAATTTGAAAATGTTGAATTTCATGTTTTTTTAGTGAATATTTTCCACTTCAAGGTCTGTTTTCTGATTTTGGATATCTTTAATATTCTCAGAGATTTTTGCAAAAAAATTCACAAAATTTTTACTTTTGCAATTTTTTTAGCCTCTCTCGAAATTTTTCAAAGATGCGAATTGAATGAGCACTGTGACTCAAACCCATCAAAATGCTGGACTGCCCCGCGAAAATCAGGAAGTGTGGTCACTCTACCAAACACTCAACTACAATGATTTATTTCATAACCTATAACATCGATCTATTTCTTGCTTGCTCAGTGAATGTCTTATAATACCTGTTAAGTATCAATTGATTATTGCAAATATCTCGGTGTCTATTGCAAATACGTCAAAAGTGATTCAAAAAGATTTTATAAAAAAAATTATTGCCTACATATTTTGTTTTGACCTTTTTTTAAAAATTCAAGGAAGGGGTTTTTGGGGTAGTTTTTATTCATTTTCTATTTCCTAAATGAAATTCAACATTTTTTAACTATAAATCTTTTGAATGTATACTGAAATCAACTCATATTGAAAAATGCAGGCTTGCCTATTGCATGGTAATTTAAATTCTCATTTTATTGGACTAAGTTGGCGACACAGATTCTGAAGAAGGTCGGGACGACAAAAAGAAGTATCTTTTGCCAGCGAAGAAGCTCCATATCAAAGAGAAAAAAAGGATCAGTAATATTTCGGGAAGATTTAATGCATGGTCGTCGTACACAGCTCATTTCCATTTTGGACACTATGACAGGTGATATATATGTTGGAAACATTATTGAACCATCATTTATCCTCTACGATCCAATTCCATTTTCACGTTTGGCAATGCTAGGCCCCATTGAATAAGACGAGCTCAAAATACCTAGACTAGAAGCAAAAAGAGAAAGGGAAATCGAAAAGAAACAGCAGGCTCCTAAAAAAAGGTGGCTTAATTTAAAGGTAAAGGAAAACGCGCATTGTTCAAGAAAAAGAATGACGATCTCTATAATGATGATGATGAAGGCAACGTCAGCGACGTCGATTGTTTATTCTGTGGTGATTGTTACTCGAAATCTAAGGAACACGAAGGCTGAATTAGATGTTCTGGATGCCTTACCTGGGCTTACGTAGCCTGCACAGGAGCCGAAGGGGAGGACGATGAGTTTATTTGTGATTTATGTAAATACCAGTGATTTCATAGTTTCACATACCTTCAGTAATGCCTATTTTTGTTCAAAACCCTAATACAATTATTTTGAGTTCTGGAACTGATTGCGTTTTATTTGTTCCATACTACCTGAATCCATTCAGGCAGGCGTTCAGGCCAGTTTGCCCTACCTGGTGGCCTAAAGTGACCACTTTGACAACTTTTCGTAAAATCAAAATTTTGTACAAATGAGTTTGAGAATCTAGTTGTTTTTATTTCTGGATCAGGCCTAAGTAACCATACTAAATGTTGAAGAGATTTATAAAATGTTTCGAAAAAGTTTAGGGGTGGAAAAAAATAGATGTTCCTTAGGGTGCCTACTATGCTCACCCCTCCCCAACTATATTATAGTGACTAACAAAAAAGGTAAACTTTCACTACATACATTATCTACCACATAGTGAATCATTAAACTTACAGATTCTCTGGCTAACTATGCATAATCATATTCAATATTGGGATAGCAATCCACGATTTCTAAAACAACATACAACATGTTCCGGGTACTATAGGAGTAAAGGTAATCGCATTGCCGTCACTTCAGCCAAGGAAGCGGCTGGACTAAGAATTTTAGGACTCAGTTAAACCTATGGCCTGATGACTTCGACAATTGCGGAACTAGCCAAACGTCACACCCATGCTCAATTACTCAATAGATGTGATGGAATCAAAGGATGCAATCTTGCCAGTATCTGGCGATGACCAGGAAAAACCTTCGCTTAACTAACTGGCCACTGTCAACTAAGGAAAAACCTCCATAATATGGGGCTAGTGGACACACTTCTATGCAGGATGTGTGAACAGAAAGATGTCAGGCATGTCCTATACGAGTGTCCAGAGTTATCGTCAATAAAAGAGTGTGTGTTCGGCGAGTCTTGGCCTACACCTGCCGATATAAAGGAAATGTCTCCCAGTGATCTGCCCACCTTCCTGGAAAAGACAGGATGGACGATGACCTAGGAGGACAACTTCTCGGGAGCATGTACAATGGATTACATGTGGCCTAAGTTCTGTGAGTTTACAGTCACCATCTCTACTCTACAGATACAGAGAATATGTTCAAGAGTTCACCTATTTTCGTCAGGTAGTATTATATATGAAATGGTATGGAAACAAACCGATCAAAAATGTTTAATGAAAAATAGCGAAGGCGACAATTGAAAGACCTATCTCACTTGAGATCACTTGGAAAATCTGCTGATGATGCTGATCCTGATTCCACTATCGATGGGGTGGAAGATTCCACTGTTCATTTTGACTTTCTCCTGGAAATCTGACAAAAACTCTTTCATACAGAAATCATCAAAAATCAAATTGATGAAGAAGTTTGACCCCATCTCGCGATCATACAGTCAAAGCATTCTCACTTTCAAATCACTTCCATTCATTTTCATCAAGTATCTCCGGATTTGTATTGATGAATAGATAGAAAGAACTGAATGAATTGAGTTTTTTAAGTCAATCAAAAGGAAAACAGGTGTAATAGTATCAATTGAAAATCTCACATAGTGTTTTCTTCAATCTAGTAAGAATTAAATAAGTTGAAGGTAGCCTTGATTCTAGCGAAATGCAGGGTGTATTGGCCATTAATAATGGTGGTAGAAAAATTCATATGTTTCTTTGGTTTTATGATTGCAGCAGGTGAAACAAGTGGAAGTGATAACAACCACAACAGCAACAGCAACATTTGAACAATTTTTTAGAATTGATCATGAAGGGGGAGATAAGAGGGAGGTTATCCAAAATGGTCAATTATGGGAAGGGACCATTAACACTTTAGGCAGATGTTCAGGAACAAAAATTGAATATATTTCCAATCACATGGTTGAAACCATGAAGACTGCATGCTTATCCACTGAATGATTTCAAAAATGCTTGGCAGAGTGAGCTAATGTACCGAATGGGTTGACAAAGCTAAAAAGGACAAGAGCTGGCATATTATGTGGAACTGGAAAGTTACAACTACTTCTTTGATCAATACTCATTCATCTATCAGTAAAGAATATTGCATCGCCTAATATATATTGAAACCACGCCTCTCCGGAATGGACTGAAAATATTTCCAAACAACTATGCTACACTTGGGGTGCTAATGAACCAAAAAGTAACATCAAGACTGGTCTAGAAATGACGAGATGAACTGAATCAACTGGTTAACTGATTCTGTAATGAGGTCCAGAAAACTCAGGAATCAAAGATAATGAAAATGCTGATGACTGCGTCACAAATTGATTTCAGTTGTAGCATAAAAACAGAGACAGTTCCTGAAAGGCATATCATGTTCAAGTAAAGTCATATTTAGATGTATATGATTTATATACAGGGACGTGAACAAATCCAATGAGCCCATAAGGTTGCAATTTTTCACAGAGAAGAGAAAGGAATTCCAGTTCAATTTTAGTTAAATTTTCATGATTATAATCTTGCAATTAATTGTTTCAAAACTTCACTTTCTCTATGAAAATGTCATCAGTCGAAACATGCATGCATGTAAAACTCACAATTGAATACAAATCTATTGGGCCCCACCAGCATATTGATAATACTATTACTACAGCAGTTCAGAAACAACTGTTCAGATAACTAAGTAACTAATAACATTTGCGTTAACTCCTCTGCACTTCCTCAACTCTGTAACTAGTTGGTCATGCTAATATAAATGCTCCGAAGCTAGCGTTCACAACCACTAATGATCCAGTACGAGATAGTCCGGAAACCGCATCATATCCTTATTTGTCAAATTTGGGGTTGAGTTCACTGGATAGTCCGATGGTAATATTATTACGTCGGATCACATGGATTATAATGGAAACTAATCGTATTTGACGGGTAATATTTAAGTTAACAAAATGCATCTGTTTTGCAAATTTAGGTCTGCTGGTGAGTATCAAACTCACCCTTTGTCGTCTCCTGCACTGTGTGTTGAATTGGAATAGTGTAAAATTCATACAGAGTATGTGCGAGTAGTAATACAAAAATTTGTTTGTTGTTCAACTAGCGGTATATATGAATAATAATTCTCTATATAGGTTATAGGTAGGTAATCACTTTATTATACCTAGGTAGATTTTCATCATTGATTCATTATATACATTTTTTATTTCACCGGCAAACAACAATTTATTATTATTATCGTAATTATATATTTTAATTTTCTGCTCTTTGATGAATATTGAAAAGTCATAAAAATGATCTTACTCCAAATAATTCAATGCCTGTTGTAGTTCCCCACATAGCAATATATATTCCAGAAATATTTCATGAATATTACAATGTAGGTTTTCACGGATGGTGGAATATGATGTGTTGTTTTTCCAGGTGTTCATCAGAATAGTACACAACGGCTGAACACCTGAACCTTCGATACATTCTAAGAATATTCCTGGGGAATATTTTTGGAATATCTTGAAATATTCTCAAAATAGGTAAGATGTATTCTATTGAGAATATTCCAGGAATGGAACCCGTGAAATATTTTTAAAATATTCCTGATATTTTGAATTTATTGAAGGAAAAAAAGGAATCACCATAGAATATTCATCAAATATATTTTATGAATATTCTGGGAATATTTGGAATATTCAAGATCCACATAAGAAGTAATGAGACAAATAATATTCATAAACAAATATAATCCATGAACATAGAATATTATTTAAATATATTTTATGAATATTCTGGGAATATTTGGAATATTCGTGATCCATATAAGAAGTAATGAGACAAATAATATTCATAAACAAATATATTTCAAAAACAATATAGGTACACTGAAATATTTAAGTGAAAACACTGCCAATTTCAAAAATAAAAAAATCTAATTCGACATATTTATTCACCGAATAGAACATTCCTGAATATTTTTATGTTACAAATATTAGAAATGTTTCTAAATTTGGATGTTTCTACTCTCAAAAATATATACTAAAATAACAATTCTGTGAATTCATCAGCACTAATTGAAAAATAATGAATATATCATTTCATTGAAAGAGAAAAAATGTATTACATGAAAAAATAAGCGAGATATAGGTTTCTCACTTCAAAAACTAAACCCTCAAATGAAGTATTTTGAATCAATAATGTAATGGGTTCTTTAATGAATTTCACTAATCCAAACTCTGCTCATCAGAAGAGTTTTCTTATTTTTGTCCAATAATGCATCAGCCAGTCTTTCATTATTGATAACTGGAATGCATTATCACTTTTTGAAAGAGGATAAACAAAATTGGAATAAAAATCAAATATATATTTTCTCATAGGTGCCTCATGCCCAGGTACCACTCCTTTTCCTTTTGGGTATATTGATACTACCTTGAAAAAGAATGATAAAAATTAAAAGAAATGATACAAATGAATGTGTCATTCACTTACTTTTCTCTAATGAAGATACACTCTCATTCAAATATGTACTTAGTAAAACCATCAAATCTTACACACGAACTCTCCTTAACTGAATATGTAATTCTACTGTTTGAAAATGCAAAAGCAAGCTATTCGCTGTACTACAAATTGGACAGCTTCAAATAATAAATGGTACACTAAACAAGAGAAAATGACACTTTGAAAGTAACAACAACGCCAACTACCATGTCGAACTGATTGTCGATTTCAAAGCAAAGGTGTCAAGCATTAAGGGGCAGCCGCTTTCACAGACCTTCGACTGTCGCGCGCTACACTTTAATTGACCAATGAGAAACGTTTACTCCAATACATTTAAATTTTTTGTCGTTTTCAATAGTTGGATCAATTAATCAGAATCTTCGCGATGAGTTCAAAAATTGATAACACTATAAAGGTTATATACGTTAGGTTTTGCATTCGATTAAAATCTTCAATTATTTTTGTTTTTGATAATATCAAATTATTTGAATACGTTATCATAAGATAATTCAAAATTCCAGTAATACAACGTAAAAAATATTTCGAAATATACCCTGGATATATATTGTAAAAATATACCATATATATTCTATATGCATTAATACATTCATTCCAAGAATATTTTATTAATATTTGGAATATATATGTTCGTTCAATGATATAGAGGGAATATTCCATGAATATCTAGTGCTCTGTGGGTCGTCTTTATTTTTGCCTTTATTGTAGCTACAATAACTCCTTTTTGGCACTCTAAAACGAAATATGTGCCTATTAAGTAATTTAAATAAACCTCAGCTTTGACAGCTACAGTAACATTGACAGCCGGTAAAAATTATTGGCGTAATAGTTAATTGGAAGTTACACTGTGAATATCTACCTGCACAATGAAAACTGAATATGTAGCTTGAACGTGAAGTTCTGGTCAAAGTAACGTTATTTTTCGGAATGGAAACTGTGAGATCTACCTGTGGAGAAACAAGAATAAAATATGCAACATGCAACTAACTCTGAGATTTTTTGTACAAATAGATAAAACTCTTGATAATCTTTTATATTATTGTTACGTTTTCCCCGTAGGTTTAAAAATAATTGACTACACTGTATAACAATTTTTATTTTGCTGTTGATACAACCAAACACTTCAACTAAAACTTCAACTATTATTCAAATTATTATCACCTTATTAGATCGTTCTGTACCGCTCTGTCCGCTAAACTTGCCTTCCTCTGACATGCGAGTGGGTAGCGCTTATATATGGCAATCGAAGTAATTAGAAGCCGATACGGAATTCGCTGAAAGTCTATCAAAAGGACGCGAAAAGTATAACCACCATGTTTTTTGTTGGGTATAAATCATATTATACAAATTATGAAATGTTATAATTTGGTGGGTTCCAATAATTTTTAATTTAATTTCTTTCTTTTTGAAGAAAAATACCTAATCAAATTCGGAGAAATTACCGAACGCAGTAATTTTTCGTTTAAAACTATTCCTAATTGTGGCAGTCACTCATTTGCAAAGGCAAATAATATATTGGATGCACAGATACATATCGGTGTGGCCGCTTTATAAAGCATCTCATTAATTCTTCAGAGAAATAATTGTGTGTGGCAATTCATAAATATGTCTTCACCTATTGCCAAAAGAATCACATCAAACAAACTTATATTTGTCATCGTTATCTAACCATTGAACTTTAATTGGATCTACACGATTGTGATATCCAGTCAATAGTTCTGTTCGGTAGCCGGCGAACGAATATTTTCATTAGAATTAATAAACATCAAAGATGTTATTACCTCAGACCGGATCTTTTGTAATTATAGAGTGAGGATGTCTAGGAGTCGCCCACAGCAGAAAATTATTTTAATCTCACGGCAAGTTGCCTGAACTTCTGTCTTTGACCTGAGAATATATCAGGAGATAGCGTTATAAACTGTAGGTTAATATTTTGAGTCCCTTTTTCCGATAGAGACTACTTACACTGGAGGCAAAAATATTTTAATATATAAAACGGTTTGAGTTAACTTCAATGACATATTCCAATGAACATTACTTAACAATAATTATTGTCAATTCGGGGATATTCATATATAATTTTCGAAATTTCATCTATTATACTGTTATACATTTTTTGACCATTTTCTGAGTCTCAATTTGACTGTAATATAATAATAATACAATTCATTCATCATATATAAATCTATCAATCAATTTATTTACACATTCTTATCAAAAATCCACGGCTTTCAAACTCGAAAAACAAGGACACTGAAAACCTCAGCCGCGAAAGTCAGCCGCAAATATAAGTATGCTCATGATACATCAGTGAATAATTTTTCATATCAATCGAAATAAGCGCCATTTGACTCAGTGCACTTTCACTAACGTAACACAAGTCAATTAAATCCGTTAGCATAAAAATTGAGTGCTCGGGATTCTATGAAGTCGACTGAGACCATTTTTGTCCAGTTTTGATTAGCGAAGGTGTCTACCGGTGAGAAAGTTCTCAAAATAGTCGGTTGGCGAGTTTTTGGCGGTTTTCCTCCTCGAGAAATATTTGGAATTCACACAGTAAGTCATCGGGGTAAATTTTCCTTTCTCTGCAAGTACGAAGTATAACTTTTTTTCAGACTAGAGAAGTTGGAAATTCGTAAAAAGGTCTACAAATCGTAATGATAATAATGGCTTATATCGATGGTTCTATACAATTACAACCAATCAAATGCTTGCTCAGATGCCTTGCGGTACCCGACAAAATAATATAACTGTGGCAACCCCGGAAACCGGAGGCACAAATTCACTCATTTGTTTTATATGGATGATCTTAAACTTCATGTCTCTGGAGACTTCCATTAGTCCTTGAGGGTGGTGGAAGGGTACACGCACGCTATCGGTATGAAACTCGGGATAGACAAATGTGCAATGGTCCATCTCAAAAGAGGATGTGCAGCTCGTAGATGGAAGGATCCTACACCATCTGGATACTGGAGAGACGTATACTTATCGCGGGGTGGAACAACGCCACTTACATGTGGTAATAGCAGTGAAAAACACTCTCCCCGGCAAGTATCAGCATAAACTTCGGCAGATCTGGTCATCGGAGCTATAGGGGAAAAACAAAGTTGCTGCAACAAATATGCTTGCCGTTCCAATCCTACTCTACTCATTTAGAGTAGTGAAGTGGACTCGGGAGGAGCTGTATCAACTCGACGTGAAGTCCTGAAAAATGATGCATCTCTATAGGAGTTTGCATCCCAAATTGTCCGTTCCACGATTGTACTTCCCCCGACAACAAGAAAGCCGTGGACTTTTGAGTTTGGAGTGTCTACATGACAGAATGGTACTGGATACAGCCTGTAAAGAAGGATCTCCTTCTCTGCATGGTCCGTGACGACCATGAGAGAGCAGAAATTGGAGCTTTTTTCTTCAGGACAGCTGCCCGAGCAGCTGATAAACTCGGTATAGTTTTCGACACTGAACAAGGTGACCCCAACTCTGTCACCGAGTTGGAACCCGTTCAGCAGAAAGCTCAGATAAAAGCCGCAGAGATCACCTTACATCTGCAGAAACACAAGGATGAGCCAATGCATGGGGTCTTCTTCAATAACATTAGAGACCTTGGTTTATCAAAGCGCCTGACGATCGCTTTTCTCAGGTCGAGTGAGCTGAAGTTGGAAACTGAGGGGTTCATCATGGCTTGCCAGGATGGTGTGTTCAACACCTTAGTCTACCGCAGCCGCACAGATGCAGAAGGCTGTCATTCTTGGCTCACAGCGCTTGCTCAGGGCACATGATTCGCGGGACCAATGATCACTTAGCCCACGGTGTGAGTAGTGGTCATTAGTTGATAATGCTAGCGTGCCCTCCCAAATGTGTCGGGGCTTCGGGGGATAGAGCCTGACCAACGCACACTACGGAAAATTGCTTTTATTGATGGTTTCATACAATTACAACCAATTGAATGGCAGGATTCAATATCTGTGTATGATAAATCGACGCAGAGATTGCTATTCCTTCCAACCGTTAGAACTAAAGAAGACGTGGGAAAAACAAAAAAAAACAGTAAGCTATCAAGAACAGTGCAACAAGTATAAACAGCGAAATTGAAATACAATACAAGAAGATATTTTTTAATATTTCGTTTGAAGCTTTCTAATGGCAGGGGTTCATATTCAATGGGTATCCGATTATATGAGTAGGCAATATGGTAAGTGAAATAGAGAAGTGTTATATTCATTTATTTATATATATTCGGGATACAAACAGAAAGAAATCCCAGTACAGTATCCACATAATTAAATTAATTATAAATCAGAGTAATATCTATACTACTTATGTACACAGTGTCTAAAGTAAGGGATAAATTAAAATCAATTACAATATCAATAAAAACTGTGTTTTTGTTTTGAGGAGGTTTTAAAAAAATGGTGCAGAATGAAATGTTCGTCTAGATTTCTCATTTCTTCGTACCCGTAATGAGCCTAATGCATACATTCTGGAGCTATTGGATTCTAAAACTGTCACTCTTCAAAATTCCCAGACCATACACCACGTCTGCATAGTTGGAATGTGAAAGAACTAAAGCACCGTAGAGTACAATTTTACTTTTTTATTCAGAAATGCTCTGTTGAGTATATTATTTTCAAATTTGCTCAACCCCGTTTCAGCATTTGCGAAATATGTGTTTTGAAACGAAGACTGTTGTCAATATAAACCCTACTTTTTTGTAACTTCCTTGAAGAGAAGTTCTGTTCCATCTATTACAATATTTATGAGGCCAGAACAACGATTTCTCGCCGCTACCAAAGAGCAAGACATTAGATTTAGATGCATTAACAGATAGGCAATATTTAGATGACATATCGATATCGGTGCCTCGTTGATGGAATTCTCCAAAGAGAATGTCTCTAAAGAGGAAATGTAAAAAAAAATTGGTATTTTAGGTCATTCTTCCAATTGGAAATACCTGCTCTTCCGCTCTTGGGGTTTTGATCCATGACATTCGATTTTTCCTGGTAAAACATACTTGGATGAAGTTGATGGAATTTTCAACTCTCCCATCTATGAGTTCTATAAACTTCAAAGCTGAAATTCTGAAATTTCATTAAAAATTCATTTCGATACGGTTCCGTGTGAGCTCATGTTGATATCAGGTCACTATGATTTGGTAACGTGAAGAGATAATGGACTAATCCGCCTCCAATTAAAATGCACTGGCGCAGAGTAACATAAAACTTTATTAGATTGTTCATTCCATATGTTCATTTCACTAGATATGCTTTTTATTATTTTTGAGTTCTCTCCAATTTGTTACAGAAAATTATACGATATATCATAGTGGTATTTCATGGCTAACGAAATGAATTAATCTGATTATAACTTGAAGTGAAGATTGTAGAATTATCCTAAACAGTAGAAAATGATACTGAAGTGATCAGTTCATACAATTCCAATTTCCCTATTAGAAAAATGAATTATAGAACAGTCAAACAAAATAACTGGATAACCAAAGAAGTTCAAATTATGAAAAATATAGTAAGTACTCTACATTTGATGACACTTGGTAACTGCCTATTCAAAAATGTATAGGGAAGCATATAGATGACTTACTATTAGAACAAAAAGTGAACACTTCAATAATAGAATATAAAATAGTGATAATAAATCAAAAACCACCTAAAATGTAATAAATTCTCTAAACAAGAAACATTGAAAAAATGAAATTGTCTTGCCTTGTAGTACTATGAATTATATTGATCCAGCGAACGGCTCCAATGCCCATTTTCTGAATTCTTCACATTTTACTAAAAAAACATGTAATAAGGTTGATATCACAACAACTAGGTGCCAATATTCAATATTTTTGTATCCAATCAGTGGAGAAGAAAACATTCAGGCACGCAGAAA
>WOGN01002977.1:0-15892 GCA_015342105.1 Leptinotarsa texana
TAGGCGTGTAGGTCATATTGACTTATGCATACTGTGGAATTTTCAGGTTGATCCGTTGAATAGTTTGCCAAAAACGGCTAATTAACGCTCATCATGAAAAGCCCTGTATGTCTCCAGTTCCACTGGAAATCCACAAGAAAATTAATTGTTGAACCACATCAAGTTTTATTTGTATCTGTAGGAAAACGATTGATTTCACTGAAATCTTTGCAAAATCAAAGTATCAAATGTATATTCAATTAACCTTTTGTGGAACCTACTTTCCATTTATATGTTCGAGATACTCTACTATAAATAGCAAATATGTCTTCTCTTAGATTCTGTTATCAATAATAAAAAAAACATTAGAATTTCATTTAATTGACACACTTCATAATTAGCAAACTAGGCAACCCAAAACTAAGAAATCTGTATTTGATACTGAAGTTTTGATTTTCAACAACCAACCCAATAATATAAAAAAATATTTCAGAAAAACGATTCAAAACAAAATGAAATAAACGTTTGCAGATTTAGGTTCTAATTTTTATAAACTTGACAGAGAAGATCTCGAAGTGACTGTAGAACAGCCATATTTCTTTGTTGATGAGAAAAAAATATTTAACTTTTATGATACTTCTCATCTACTGAAATGTAGCAGAAACCATTTTTCCGATGACTTTTTAAAATTTGAGGAATATACAACGAACAAAAATCATCTTGAACAACTTTACAGCTTGAATGAGGAAAAGCAATATAGACTAGCACCCAAACTTACTGATTCTCATTTATTTCCAACTAACTTTCAAAGGATGAAGGTTAAATTAGCCAGTCAAGTTTTTAGTCACTCGTTAGCTACAGCGATGAATATCTATGCCAGTTTCAATGAGATACCATCAGCAGCAATAGGTACATCTACATTCATTGAAAAAATGGTTAAAATGTTTGATATATTACATTCAAATGGATTTGAGGATGTGAAATATTTCAATAAACCTTTTTTTGGAACATCAAAACAAATCAATTTTCTGAAAGAAATGAAAATATTTTTCAAAATTAACTGTAATACTTATCAAAAAAGGGAGAAACACGACAGTACAACAGAAGATAATAGCATGGTCTATGTTTGTGGATATCTTTTGATAAAATATTTAAGAAAACATGCATGTGAAGTATGTACAAATTTTGCCCCGGCGGCTAGTACAACACTGAATGAAATAAATGTATATAGTTATTTCAATACATATAGTAATACAGTAGCCAAACAGTTTGGAAGTTTATACATTCCTCCAGATTCATTTTTACAATGTATCATTTATCTAGAGCCAGAATTTCTTGATCATTTCAACAATTTATGTGCCACTGATTGCATAGGCAACCAGCTCAAAACAATGTTTTCAAAAATCAACATTTCTTACCCTTGTGATAATTCTTCTTTGGATTATTTATTTTCTCTTTTCACAAGGGTAAGAATTTATTATACTTTGAAATTTGCCAATAGAAGTTTGAAAACAAATGTTAAAAAAAATATTCATTCTGAAAAACCTTCAGAATAGATTAGCGTAAGTTTTTGATCTAAATTGTATAATCTCACTATATGAAATATACGTTTATTTCGACACCTTGTCTTATTTTTTATCATTTCCTGAACAGTTCACAATCATATAAAACATTTATTGGGAGTTCCTCGGGAAGCTCCTCCAAAGATGAAGTCAGATCATGGTCACATATTTTTTGATCGAACCTCGTGCAGAGGTGCACGATAGCTTTAAGTCTACACCCTTCTTCCCAGCCACATGCCAACAAAAAATAAAATCTCGACTCGAAACATTAAAGACGCCGCCGGGAGTGAATTTACCTCTGTACCGTGTCTGCATTATCGGCACCAGAATGGTGTAGCTGTATTCGTTTCAATAAATAGTTATACAATAAATAAGAAATCTGTTTGAATAATACAGTATTCTGTTTGGTATAATACAACAGGTGATACGTGAGGATACTAAGGTGTCATTCATTATACTACTGGATCACGCTTCCCCTTTTGGTTTCGTCTTACAACAGACACAGATTGCCAAGGACTTAATCTATCCATAATGCAACACGGGATTAAAATGAATATAGTATGAACCGTAGATTTTCATCTCAAACAACTCTTTGTTAATATATTCATTCATTATTTCATTTGATTATATTTATGTAATTATTGCTTTCAGAAATGCAATCATATCGAATGTGTTTATCTAATTTAATAATAATTTTCAGCAATCCTACTCCATATCAAGACCCTCTTCTACAAAATGTGAAGTGGAGTACGATACAAGAAAATACTGTTTCATTTCTCAATATTAGTGAAGTTTTGAAACCTTCTATAGATTCATACAGTCCCGGAATGAAATTCTACGACGATGTCTATGAAAAGTGGGGTACATCTCCACATGATACGTACTGAAGTATATTTTCAATAAAAGATTCGTTACTTATAGTCCTTTATTTCACTGTATGAAATGTCCCAGGCATACAGCGTGACTCACGGTCGATGGTAGGTTAGACGTTTCTGGAAAACGCAAAGCATGATTTTTCTGGAAATTTCACCTCTCACATTTCCTTACCTGTTCTATCGATCTAAAATATTTTCAGCATTGCGGCGTTGCCACTTCCATCAAAAAATCCTAGCAACTTTATTTTTTTAAATGGAACACCCCGTATATTAATACATTTTTGGAATCGCTCTGGTATTTGTTGATAATGTCCTATACCTATCTCTATTTGTTTTTGAGTTGAAAAATAAATTTTGCTAAATATGGTCCAAAACATAGCATTAATTGAAATTGAGTACATCAGTACTCTCAATTCATGAAAAGTTAATATTTTGATGATAGTTTGGACAAATTCGAAATATTCAAATAACACCAAAAAATCGACTCCATATCATACAAGATATGCTAAAATTACTATAATTTCCATTGTGTATAAAATTAGTCGAAAGTTCATTGTTTCAAATGAAACCCCTTGTATATTACTCGGTTAATTGAAAGATAGTAAAGAATGCTTCAATATGATATATCATGTCCCTAAACCTAAATCGTCGTTTTCTCAATAAAGTCGCTTCTTCTAGCAACATTATTTAGAATTTGGATTTAGGTAGCAGTGGAATTATCAAGCTATTAGCAGTTCGGTTTATAAGTAATTTACAAAGAGTTATCGACGGTGTTTCGAATCATCTTCCAAAATGAATGTAAATATCAATTATTTAAACGAAGTTCTTATGGAATTATTTATTATACACATCAACAAAGTGATCAAATCATTGTCAGAACGTGTAAAAAATTCAACCAAATGTATCCTGAATTAACACCAATGAACTAGAGAAAGTTTGTAAGGTTAAAAAATAATTTCCTTAACTCAAAGTTTCCAGGGAGCAACTGTACCAAAAATCAGTCATTTCTAGGTAAAAATTAAGATTTTGTGGGCTAAAACATGTGAAAGTACAGACAATAACAGAATAGGATAATTCAAAATAACAAAATTGTAAACAAAATTTCACTATTTTACAATAAATGCTGAAAATGTTGTCCATTACATTCTAAACACTTCAAAATGTTTTTTTTAACGCGACTTCTGGTTGCTTTTTCAATTTCCTGGGGATCCAGATCTTTACTACTCCGCACTATTCGCCGTCGCAATTCTTCTTTGGTAGGCACTGGAGAACTGTATACCATTTCTTTCAAAACACCCCATAAAAAAGTGAAGTGGCGTGAGATCGGGTGATCTTGGTGGCCAATACCATGGCCCTAAACGCCTAAACAACGATTGTCGAAGAGTTCGTCAAGTTTTCTGGAAACTTCCTGGGTGGAATGAGCTGGCGATTCATCCAGTTGAAACCACGAATTCCTATATTCTTCTAAAGGAAAATTTTCAAGAAAATCGGTTATAATCGTCCTTAATATTTGAAGATATCTCTCCGCATTCAATGTGTCTTTATAAATAAAGAAGCTAATTTCATTGTTCTTCAGAATACAGAAAACATTCAGGTAAAATTTTTCTTGAAAACCCATTTATTTTGTAACATGAAGATTATGATAAGCCCAAAAATGTTTATTCCTTCTATTGAAAACCATCCCTCGTAAATTTTGATTCGTTGCTCCAAATTATTTTTGACAAAAATTCTCGATCTTCCTGTGTATGAATCAAAAGAAATTCCCAAAAATGCGTTCGAAGTCTTCTGCTTTTAGAGCTTGAACTTTGGTAAATTTATACGGATGCATTCCGTGATTTTTCAAAATTCGTTGTGGTAAAGAATGTGATACACCTAAATCTTTTTCTGCACTACGAATGGAAGTTTCTGGATATGCATGAAAATATGCCAAAACGTTAACAGTATTGCTCTCATTTGAAGTACTAGGTTTTGATAATGTTGTGGAAGCACTTTTAACATGGAGCCATAGTTAAGGAAATTATTTTGTAATCTTACAAACTTCCTCTCGTTAATTGGTGTTGATTCAGGATACATTTGGTTGAATTTTCTGGCAATAATTTGATCACACTGTCCGTGTATAATAAATAATTTCATAAGAACTTAGTTTGAATAATCAATATTTGCATTCATTTTTGGCGATTTTTTTGAAACAACGTCAATAACCATATATCAATTACTTATAAAAGTCACCAAACTGTCATGAACTTGATATTTCCACGGCTACCTAGAAATCAAATTCGTTAAAAATTATTTTTTGTACAACTGTTACTGAAAATCTCTTTGATAGAAACACTTCAATCAGAACACCTACTAAAAAATCATTTAGAAAAGTTCACACAGGCAGTTCGAGCTATTGCTAATATTAAATCCCTGTGAGGTTACTGACGATGACGAAATAGTATTCAGTCCAACTGTAGAAAGTCCTTCATGACTAACCAATAATCCTCCTTGAAATAACGTGAGTTGGCGTATGTAGTTGTAACATATGCCTTGTAATCCAAAGATCGTGTGTTCAAATCCCATGGACCCTATAATTTTTTTATTATCAGCAGTAACGTTATACAAAAAAATTTGTATGATACATTTGTTGAAAGTGATTTTATTCTGCTCGTGAGTTTGCTCCACTTGCTGACGCTATCAACAAAGAAGTATTAAAATACTAGAGCAATTCCAAAAATGTATTAATATACGGCATGTTCCATAAAAAAAAAAGTTGCTAGGACTTTTTGATGGAAGTGGCAACGCCGCAATGCTGAAAATATTTTAGATCAATAGAACAGGTAAGGAAATGTGGGAGGCGAAATTTTTAGAAAAATCATGCTTCCCGTTTTCCAGAAACGTCTAACCTACCTTCGACCGTGAGTCACGCTGTATTACCTTTTCATTTTGCCTTGCTTATTTATGAACAAACGATATTAGTCAAGGATATAAAAAAATACTCAGCGAACTGTGATGTATTCATGTATTCAGCAAAGATTGAATTCGACTGCAACTCCAATGAAAGAGATGGATTCCAATGCTAGAGGCAGAAATGGATTCCAACCTTATAGTAAGGTTCAATAAGCATTTAGAGTGATATCAATGGTACCTGTTTCCAGAAATGATTATGAATTTGATTAAGGATTTAGAACGATAGTGGTACTAGCAATCATGGGTTGATGATGATGTCAAAAGCTATGATAGGTCTAAACTCTAATTGCAGTAATGAAGTTCACTTCTATATTGCCAGTTCTAAATGGCAATAGAGTGAAGTTTCAATATTCTCGTATTGGAATGTAAATCAACGGGGTCAACGACAACTGAATTAAACGTCAATGGCAAATAATCGTTTCAACCCCAACTGCAATTGTTTGAAAACATACTTCGGAGAATGTATAAATATCTTAGTATTCGTTTGGTAGAACCCGGAGCCATGTCAATGTCTGGTTCTGTAGTACCCTTCCTCACACAAGAGTCAACAGGTTTCAGGATATTATCATCGGAAATGAAGACCGAGGTAATCTTATAGCACATCACTATCAACTTGAACGTTGGTGAGTGCCAAGTGCTTTCAAAGCCGTGAAGCGATTTTGTGAACTCTTAGAGCGAAAATCGTTCAGTAACTAGTAGTACGTTTTGATATGGAAGTGGTCATCATCGTCATGGAGAAAGATAGTATGATCAAAGAGCACGAGTCGCTGACTAGCGACTTGCTGGCCTGGATCGAAGGTACGATTCAAGCTCTTGGCCACAAGGAATTCGTCAATGGTCTAGTTAGCCTATAAAGACAATTATGTTAGTTCCACAACTACCACTTCGTTGAGAAGACACTCAAGTTCGTAGAGAAAGTCAATCTGGAGATATCGCTTTTCACTTTAGAGTCAAAAATGAGGGTAAACAACCAAAGTTCGTACATGACGAAAGAAGAAAAGATGACATCGGATATCAACCAGGCATGGGGACGGTTGGAGAAGGCCTAGCACGAGAGCGAACTAGCATTCAGAGAAGAGCTGATTCGACAAAAGAAACTCGAACAATTAGCCACTACGTTCAAGGCTAGCATGCCAGAAACTTGGTTGAGAGAAGACCAGAGTCTCGTCTCCCAAGACAATTTTTGACAGGCCGTGGCCGCAGACGAAGCTGCCGCTAAAAAACACGAAATTTTGTCAAATATCTGTTAGGTTCATTCAATAATACTTGACAAGATATGTACATTTTTTTGGAAGAGCTAAGAGTATCTAGAATATAAAATACGATAGAATGTCTTGAGTTTGATTCAAGGAAAATTATTGCATTTAGAAGTTGGCCTGCGAAAGGAAATTCTGTAAGACAGTGCCTAGGGTTAACTAGCTACTTAGAGGATCCATAGTGATTACTTACTGAGAAAGAACTGGAGTTGTAGTGGAAAGAAGAGCATAACACAGTATTCGAAACTCTGAAGGATCTCTAGATAATGAGACATAATTTGGCATTTCACGACAGTACATACCAATACATCCAATGTTGGTGTTGGCAAAATTCTGCTGCAAAGCAGGAAGATAATCCATTCGAACCTGTCCAAGTTCTTCAGCCTACAGACGACAAGGAGGGAATAGCGGGAGTAGCACTATCATTCATATGAAATAGAAACATTGGCAGTTGTCAAGAGTCGAAACAATTTAGAGTTGATTTATTCGGTTTTAAATTCAATCTCCTTATGCATAAAGAATAGCAGAAACAGCTCTATTATTCATATGAATTAGAGACATTGACAGTTGTCAATAGTCTGAAGTAATTGGGAGGTCATTTGCTAGGTCGTGAATGCAAAGTTAAAATATACTATAAAACACTTAAGATTACATTCACTGAGAGATATATCTTTCCGAAAAACGAAAGATGGTGGCTATTCACTGGGAGTTCATTTCAACATCGAATATCGACCTGGGAGCAGGATGATCATATAGATACCTTGAGTAGAGGTACTGCAGAGACAATTTGTAGGGTCGTTGAATTAGATGCATTGCAAATCAATTCGAGAACCGATTGGGTGCTATCCACTCAACTACAAGATTCTTGCTGTGAATATTTCAACTAGGTTTGAATATAAGTTCATGTTAACAAGTCAGACAATTTCAGGAACTAAGGATAGGTACGACTATCACTTCACATACCATTGGACAAGTGGAAAGGCAAAACCGTGCAATGCTGAATTACTTATTTAGTACGAAGAAAATACATGAAATAATCTCAATTCGACCATCGATTATTCAATTAAAAAAAAATCCATATGAGCTTTGTTTCGATTGCAACTTCAGAAGTAGGTATATCAGACGCCATCCAATCAGGATAAAAATACATTAGATGAAAATAAAAAGCATTACAATTCAAAAGATGTACACCATTTCATTACGAGCTGGGTCAGCGGGTTTTGTTGATGAAACCAGCCAGTAACAATGCGGGTTAGAGTAATAAACTTTCACCAAAATACAACGGACCATTTGTTATCACTCAGATTCCGGCCAATGATAGATATGGAGTCAGCTATATCAATGGTTTGAATAGATCTCCAAGGAATCATATAAGAGTATATGATATAGGTCAGATGAAGCCTTACACGACGATGTTGAAAGGGGTGACAGTGAGCAAAGTGCTCACTCCGATGAAGAATGAAACATCTGGAAACCGAGTTCACAACCGGAGTCAATTGATCAGAATGTTTGATTTTGCAATCAATTTCTATCATTTTCTTTCAGAAAACTGGTAGACTTCCCATTGAGGTCAAGCTGAATAGTAGCATGGCCGAATGTAAGAAACCACTATCGACATGGGTGGAAAAAAAACGGTACCCGAAAAAACGCGGAGCCCAAGAGATTGGAAGATTGGATGGAAATTAGTCAGTCAACTCAAGCGAGCCAGGCGAAAGCATTGTTATTCATTAAGTTGTTTATTTCCAGATCGGAAAAGGGTTGAGGGTTTATTCGTTAAGTTCAATTGTGAATTGATGCATCTCTGGGTAAAATATGTTTTTATGATTATCTGCTTCAATTATACTTATTTTTTTTAAACTATATTTATTTTCAATTTTATTATTTCTAGACGCGTTTCGTTTAGACCGCAGCTTCCTCAGTAGAAATAAGTAGCTTTCTAGCGAGGAAGTTACGCTGTAAGTGATTGTGAAAATTGAGTAGTCATTATCATTGATAACTCCTTCATTATGGAGAATACAAGTTCGGTTGAATAAGAGAACTAGTATCTAGTAACTCTTTAACTGATTTACGTGGTGCTAACCGAATCACTTGAACATCGCGTTCTCGATTCATTTCAAGAAACACGTTCTTTCCAACTGAGACATCATGTGAATTCCTTTCTCAATTGAATGCCAACTCTTTTTTGAGGTCTAAAGGTGATTACGAAGTTTATCCTAAACGGAAAACTAACGGAGTTTCGCGCTTTATTCATTTTTCAACATTCAGTTCACGAGTTGAGAACACCATTGCATCTATTTCACTTTCATTCAGAACTCATCTATTTGAGGATCAATAATTTCTAAGACACAATTAGATGAGGCCACACTCAAATCAACGAAATTTTCGGATGAAGATGCTACCAGTGTATCATCTGCAAAACAGATGGATAGTGTATCTCAAATGATCCAATTTGTGATCAAGAAAAAATATGAACAGCATAAATGGTTCGAACAAACTCCCGTGAGGAACACGCTTTTCAACTGATGACGAAATCGTATATACAGTTTCATATCAGCTCCACTTCAAAAGCCGCAAAAACTTCTGGAACTATATTTGGTTTTTTGGCCATGATAAGACAACTAAGAACTTTTTTTGTAAGAAAACAAAGATGATATATTTCAGAGACGTGCTGGTCTGTTTACTTATGTTCCCAGTTCCGAGACATTCTGTGACTTATGCCTTTTTGTGCACTTAACCTATCTTCCTCTATATAAATAAATAAGAAAACAACTGTTGTTTATGTGGATTGTGAAAGTGGTATTGAACTATAATTTATATTTTGCCTTAATTGTTGATTTATATAGATAATTTTTCTTTTTTAAAGTAGAATATCTAGGTATGTATAAATTATTTCAACTTGATATAGGCGCTGTTGCCAATATGTGAATTAGAAACAAATATCTTTAAAAATCAAAACCCAACATTTGAAAAATCAATTTGAATATTTCTCGTAGTGAATTAGAAAAACTCAATAATTAAACTCAAGTTTATTTTGTTCAAACTTGCATTTGTTGCAATAACCCGAATTGAGGAACATTCCCCATTGAAGTGATGAACTGTTATCTTGATATAAACACGTGGTTTTCTTTCAAAACTGCGAGAAACTGAATTGAATATGTGGATTGGCCGTCATTCTGTTTTGTGGCTGCAATAGCGTAGTTGGTTAATGCGCCTGTCTATGGAACAGAAGAGCTGGGTTCGAGTCCCGTTCGGCTCACATTACTTCCATTTATGTCTGCTTACCAAAAATACAATCTTACGTTTCGTAAATTACATTTGTAGTTTGAGAAACGACTTTCTTATAAACAAAAAATAGTCAAATACCCATATGAGGACTTTTCACAAAATTTCGAAAACCCAAAACTGATGTCCAGGCTAACGAAATAATCTGCAAACACTTCAATTGATCACATACATTCTGTTCACATCTTCCATCTCAACCCCATTCCGAAATGATGTTTAATTCAGTGCAGGCAATTAAATGAAACTGTAGCCAAATACTTTGAGTGGTGTAGTCGTAGTCCAGCTTACCACCACTGATGAGGCCAATGACTTGTCGGAAAAGTGCTTTCTGGTATTCCATCACGACTGCTTCGTCTTTAGGCTCTGATTTCATTCAGTTGCCTTGCAATTTCTGATATTGTAATGAACTATAGCGATAGATTATATGCTCCGTTGGTTGTTTTCTGTGCAAAATATTCTATACTTTCAAAAATATCCATGTCATCCCAAAAAATGTGGAAATACACTTCTCTTTACGACAATATCAACATATGTAAAAATGATATATCGTAAGTTTATGTCTATAATTCTTTACCAAACAGTTGTTGAAAGTCTCTTCGTTCTTGATCATAGACACTGTGTCGTTTTTGCTCACGTGAATACTCTCTTTCCTAGTTCAGATATTTTTTTTCCACAAACTTAAGTATGCTCTCCTTTGGTGTGATTGTTTGTTCTCTTATAACACTCATTATTTCAAGGGATGTTTTCGTCGAACTGGTTTCGTGAAAAATACTTCTGGTTTGAACATAATCTTCATATTCTGCAGTACAGTCCTTCATCCTTATTGATCAAGTTGAGCGACTTTCTGGAATTCAACAATTTCATAACTTATTGTCTGGTATCCACTAGGTTTTTTTTCCGAAAGTGGATGTTCTCAGTTTTTTCTACTATTTTATTGGTCTTTGACATCCATAGTTTCTTCGTTCCAATGTCAGTTTGATATAATTCAATTCTTACCACTACTATGGCCAGTCATGATAATGTCATTTAGTCATTTTTTTTTGAAAGATCAACGGCAAAACTATTATGCTTTTTGCAAGTCATTTTGATCATTGTAGACTATTGACGATATACATACTTGAAATTTCAATTTTGTCTATAGTGTTTTTTGATAAAAACGAAGAGATCATTGAATGGTCGGTCGGTAGCCAGTCGGTTCGATGTGGGTGCTTTGTTCTCTCATTCGAATTGACTGCCGTGTTGGTCGGTGGTTCAAGCGCGAGCCTGAACGATCGATTTTCACTTGCTATCGTCCAACCCGTGTTAGGAATCACACGTTAAAAGGTGAGACCTCGGTAATCCTTACTCCGCACAAGTGTTGACTTCTGAGGGTTATCGTTCGTAGGGATGCGACAGAACGCAAAAACAGATTTTAAACAGATTTTCTTTAACAAAAGTTACGAATAATCAAATAAGATCTATGCATCCACAATAATAATAGAAACTTCTTCATTTTCCTTCCTAAATATATCTGTAAACACACATGAAAACCATAAGGAGAAAGTATAGACATATGAATTTTTCCACTTGTTTTGATTGAAGACAAAAACAGACTTTGATATGACTTGTCATCGTTAGTGAGATATTTATTAATGAAGACTCTTCATAAGGTCGTCAAATTGCAATTCAAATTTTAGAAAAGTAATTTAAAATCATTTCCAAATTTTGCTAATGCGGTAACTATAAGAAAAACCAGAAAAATTTTTGTTGACTTATACTAATTCAATAATTTTGTGAACAACTTTGTCAGTATGATAAGTCGTACTATTTTTATACATCCAACAAGTTTGAAGTAATTCACTAGAAAGTTTTTTCTTCCACCACATTTCTTACATCGTCACTAGTGAGGAAAACTGAGCAGTAATTTTTTGACATATTTCCAAATCTCATCTCATAGTCAAACACCACACAATTTCAGATAGTATTTCTGAAGATCTATATCTGGAAAGATTGGCTTTTGATTATCTGGTATTGATGGTGTGACACTACTTGAAAACTATTACCACAGCCGTTCTGCATGCATTGTCATCAACAGTAATGAATGTATTGAAGTCAAACATGGTGGTCCTCAGGGTTCAATACTGGGTCTTTTATAATTTGTCCTAATCACTTCCCGATTCCATAAGGCCCTGAGATATTCTACCATACACAGTTATGCTGACGAGTCTTAGCTCTCTATAGCAAATCAGTGAAAGTCTTGATACGCTAATATCCTTATTGAATATAATGCTCTTTGGTAGAACAGCAGCCAGAAATTGATATTCAGTTTAATTGATATCAGTGTGAATGGACTACTCTTTAGAAACGTAACTACGAACTTGTCGTTACTTCTGGATAGCGATCTTTGATCACCTGCCTTCCAAAATTCAGACACAAACATATGTACTTATTTTTTTAGGGGTGTCATCCTTCGACATATTTCTTGAATTCCACGATGCCGCTGGAAACCCTACTCATCCCATAATCTCTCCAGACATAGTTTACAATGGTTTCGACAAGGAATTGTCATTCGTTGAAAGGGTCAGAAGCGTACTGTTTCATGTGTGGTACAGAGTAATATACTACTGGCATATTCTTCCCGAAGCTGATAAAGTAACGAGGAAGTATTTGGGCCAAGATGTGCCTTATCTCGGAGACGTCATTAAAAACACCAGTATCTTTTTAGTAAACGTCAACTGTATTCTTCATAAAGTTAGAGCTAACGTTCCAAATGTGATTCCAATAAGTCAGATGCACATCAGTAAGAAGAAACCCCTTCCAAAGGTAAGCAATTGGCTGAGAAAATTCTGTTCGGGATATTATTTCTGTCCGGTGTAAATGATAATCACTGTGACATTTCATATCTGAAAAATGTTTATGGCATTCAATTGTCAATAAATTCATTTTTGTGAAGACTGGTTAGACTAGAAAGTATTCCAAAAACCTTCATTTGTGAAATTATAAAACAACAATAACAATCAATTGGCGCTCCGGGGCGACTTCAGTGATTTCAGTGGCGTAAAACCCGTAAACACCTGCAGCACCACATCATCTAAAAATCTTGATATGCCAATGTCCTCTCTCTCATAAAAAAATTTAGGGTATCTCCAGAGGCTCCAATAAATTTAATATATTGCCAGAACACAGAAACAGACAAAAGAAAAAGAGAGGAGACCCCAGAAAAAACTGATCAAGAAAAAGCAGAACTAAACGCGGAGAAAGAGTTCAAGACACTCAAAGATATAGCCAAGAAAATGGCAGGGGACCTAGAAATGGTCATCACGGAGATACCAAACACAAAAAAAGAAATAAAGAAAGCCATTAATAAATTAGACGGCTACGTAAATAAAGTGCCCAAAGCGATAGAAGTAATGGCGTAGGTGATGGAAGAACTTAACGCGGAGAAGAGGGCAGAGAAAAGGCAAAAGCCAGAACGTGTACCACAGATACAGACTATAAAGGAAACATGGGGGATAGTCACTCAAACAGTGGACGATTGGGAGGAGAGAACTAACATAGTTAGTAAAATAGAAACAGAACTGGAGAAGAATCTGAACGAAGAAGATACAAGAGAACTTATGGAGATGCAATGGCCAGAGAAAGTCTTTCAGAAATGTAAAAGAAGCACAGATGTAAAACTGATAGAAGAAGGAAGGGTGGTCGTAATTATTATGGAACGAGGAGACATAAATGTGGACAAAACCACCAAAAAAGTAGCAGAGAGGAGTCAACAAATCGCTTAAATCCTAGGAAAAAAGGAACTTGAAGCAGGAAACCTGGTTGGAGCAAAAACGGTTAACGAAATGATGAAAGAGGAAGAGGATTTTAACGAAACAGAAGAAAAAATTACATACATTATCACAATGGAGGCGAGGGAAGAAACAGACAAAAGTGGCCTCAGGAAGAATCTGAAGAAGGTCCTGGAGATATCCAGAAGGAACGGCATTAGTGAAATAGTATGCGTGACTACAAAAGAGATAGATGATGAGAACATTAGAAAGTTCTTAGAACATGAAGGTAGAAAAAATGTCATGGATATCGTGCTATATGGAGAAAATAACACAGGGTGGAATGAAAACAGAAAAAGGCAGGATGAAGAGGTTTATATCCTGAAGCCAACAGGGCAGATGACATACGCCCAGCTCATAAAAAATATGAAAGAAATAGTAGATACAGGAGGTATAGTTATCAATAAAACACATTACGGCAACGTACAGGTCAAAATAAAAAGCAAAGAAGAAAAAAATAGAGCCCTCTTTCGGGAAACAATGATCAAAGAACTGAGCGGAGAAGCAGAGGTTCATATGAAGCAGAGAACACTAACGATGAGGCAGTATCGGATGAAGAGGTAGAAGATGTGCTGATGAAAGAAAGAAATGGTACAGAGGGAGGTGCGAAAATCTGATTATCGGGAAAAATAAATGAGAGGGGACTCAACTACTCTTTCATTACAATCAGAGAAAACGTAGCTAGAATACTGGAAAGGAAGACAAGGATAGGACAGACGGCGTATCAGAAAAGTGGAGGAGATTAAGAAATGTTATATATGCCACAAAGCAGGACATATATCGAGAAATTATAGCGGAAAAGAGGAAGAGTCAAGATGTTATAAATGTGGAGAGATTGGACACATAAGGAAGGAATGCCAAGGAATGCAAAGATGCTATAATTGCGATGTGGATGGTCACAAAGCGGACTCGATGAAATGTCCAGAATATAGAAAGCTTCAGGAGGCGCGGAAAATCGAAAAGAAGGGTGGGAACACAAGCACATAATATGGATACTATTACTGTATTACAGGGCAATCTAGACAGGGACAGAGCAGCAACAGACCTGATGTTCAAACATGCAGAAGAGAGAAGGGCGGATATAGTCATCATGGCAGAACCCAACAGAAAAAAGTCGTCAAGAGTGACTGGATGGTGGATAGAAACATGGACGTGGCAATATACATATGTAATAAAAAAATGTACGCAACGAACGAAGGGAATGGATCAGGCTTCGTCTGGATTGAAACTAAACGGTTTATAATATACGGATGCTACATATCCCCAAATATAGATATATACACTTTAAATGAATTCTTGAAAGAGCTCAGACAAGATATGAAAAAACATAAAAAAGAGATAATAGTAGGAGGAGATTTCAACTCCAAATCCTACATGTGGAACTCACCGGTAGAAGACCGGTGGAATTCTATCTGAATGGCTATGCGAGGAAGATCTCTTAGTGCACAACGCGGGAAATGTGCCAACTTTCTTGAGGAGAGATAGTACATCCTATATTGACCTGACTTCCAGCACCAACAAAATTGCAAAATTTGTGAGCGGCTGGAAGGTCATAGAAGAAGAGAGTCTGGGCTACCACCAACATATAGTCTACGAGATTATAGGAGAACAGAGCAGAGACACGATCAATGAATGCAAAGGATGGAAAATAGTGAAAGAAGACTTACAGAAAGTCTCTGAAGAAATTGGACGGACACTCCTTATGAAAGGGAATGGGATGGAAGTGGCACTACTAACAAAAATTATAAAAGCTGCATGTACCAAAATTTTCCAGAAAAAATATTGAAAGGTAATAGAATTCCGGTATACTGGTGGACTGAAGAGATTGCAAAAAAAGGTATGGCATGTGCTCAGGCTAGAAGAAAAGTGGTAAGATCGAACAGAGGTAATGATAAAACTCAAAAAAGACTGAGGCAAGCTGAATACAAACAAAGCAAAAATTATCTGAAGAAAACAATAGTAGAACCAAACAGAAAGCGTGGAGAATACTGATAGAAGAAGTAGATGCGGATATCTGGGGAAAGGGCTACCAAATAATAGCTAACAAGCTTAGAGTCAGACAGCCGATTGGACTTACTGAAGAAGAACAAATAAAATTTGCTAACACGTTGTTTCCATTTCACCAGATTAAAAAATGGGGCAGACCACCAACGGCACCAGAAGAGATACCACCGTTCACAATG